>JAEUWP010000562.1:600000-839799 GCA_018524725.1 Podaxis mareebaensis | reverse complement strand
ACTCTGAATTAGATTGTGCTTTGAACTCTGAATTAGATTGAGTAAAGAGTGCCAACGGCACGGGTAATCAGGCTTGTATCTGAAGAGTATCAAAAGAAGGTAAGAGTAAGACGTAAGGTCGAGCGGGTGATAGGGTCACGGTTGTAAATGAGGCGGTTGTAAAGGAAAGTGCTGTCCGTGTTTGCCGTTGTTACCGTCCATCATCCACTCATTTCGCACTGCAATCTCTTTTACAAGGAAATTATATTACAGCTGCACTACCGAAGCTTCAGATATATATCTAATATACAATGACCACCGAAATCTAAGGAGAGTCACGGCAAGTCCACGAGGGGAGATCTTACTCATCATCACTGTCATAGGCCGGTGCGCGGGTGGCACGACTTGACGACGCAGCAGGACGACGTGGAGCATCTTCACGCTGAGCCGCATCTGCAGCGTCAATCCATTCCGAGTAGATGTCAATGGGTTCCGTCAAATCTAAACGTAAACCAAGTCAGCCACACCAAGTTTGACAGGAAAGCAGTAGCTACTGACGATTAACTTTACTCTGGTACCGCTGGTCACAGACACGACAGACCAGGTTTGCTACACCCTCCTTCCTGTCCATGCGTACAGTTACAGACTTGTCATGGTGGCAGAATAAGCAGGTGAAGGTTGTATCTGCCCAAGGATAAGAGGTTCAGTGCTTGAGTCGCAATAGACTCAAGGGAAATGTGAACTCACCCAGCGGTACTTTCTGGCGTGCTGGAGCCGGTTTCCTGGAAGACTTTTTACGTTTGCCCATTGAGAGACGAAGATCCGCACGACCACTGCCTTGGGCTGGAAACTCCAATTTATGCGTCTTACAATTCTGTTGCATGTGACTCCAAGTCGAAGTCTCGCTCACGTGATCCAACGCGTCCTGATTGTTGGTCCTCAATCGAAACGGCATTGACGCCATCCCAACGACTCCCGACTCCGGACGCCCTCGACACTGCCTTGCTAATAGGCAGACGCAATGGCCTCAAGGCGACCCGTTCCAAAAGCCAAGGTCGCTAACACCCTCCCCGCACCGTCGCAAAACCGTACACGATCCGTATCGAAAGCCATTTCTTCTGAACCCAATGCCACAAATAACCTGAATTCCACAATACTCTCGACGGTATCAAGCCTTACATCCCACTCGCAGAAGGGCTCCGAGAACTCAGAGTCTAATATTCAAGTCGTCATCCGCTGCCGCCGTCGCTCCGATCGCGAAGTTCAGGAGAACTCGCCTATTATCGTTTCCTCGAGTGGAGCCAAAAGTAAAGAAATATCTATTGAGACGGGCACACCGCAATCTAGTCTGGGCATTGTTACGCTACCCCCTATCCGCACCTATCCATTTGACCTCGTCTTTGGTCCCGAGGCGGACCAAGCCATGATTTATCATGATGTTGTTAGCCCAATGCTGGAAGAAGTCCTCATGGGCTACAATTGTACATTATTCGCATACGGCCAGACTGGAACTGGCAAAACGTACGTTTATTTTTCTTCCTGCTAGATATATGCTGGACCGCTTCCTAGATATACTATGCATGGCGACCTCAAGCCGACACCCATGGGCAACCCCTCATCCGATGCAGGAATGATTCCAAGAGTTCTCTTTCGCCTCTTCCATTCCCTCGAAACATCCAAGTCCGACTACAGCGTTAAGATATCATACATCGAACTCTACAACGAAGAACTCCGTGATCTACTCGCCAACGACCTTGCGCCTCCGACGGGCTCCACTCAACCTATGGGGATGGGAGCGAAAGACAAGCCCTCCGAAGGCCTCAAGATTTTTGACGAGGCTGGCAAGAAGGGCGTTTTCATACAAGGCTTAGAAGACATCGCCGTTAAGGACTGCAAGGATGCTTTAGCTCTCCTGGCAAAGGGCAGTGAACGGAGGCAAATTGCTGCCACCCGTTTCAACGACCATTCCAGTCGTTCGCACTCGATCTTCTCCATCACTGTCCACGTCAAGGAAACGTCCAACATAGGTGACGACTTGCTTAAAGTCGGCAAATTCAACCTCGTCGACCTTGCCGGCTCTGAGAACATCGGACGTTCTGGCGCTGAAAACAAGAGAGCTCGCGAAGCTGGCATGATTAATCAATCTCTCCTCACTCTCGGTCGGGTCATTAATGCATTGGTCGATAATGCCCAACATATACCTTATCGGTAAGAATATTACTTTCTCTTATATTATATCTACTCATTCACATTAGTGAATCTAAGCTCACTCGCCTTCTCCAAGACTCTTTGGGAGGACGCACCAAAACATGTATTATTGCCACCATTTCTCCCGCACGCTCCAATATGGAAGAAACACTGTCAACCCTGGACTACGCCCTTCGTGCCAAATCCATCCGTAACAAACCTGAAGTAAACCAGCGTATGACACGGAACGGCCTTCTCAAAGAATACATAGCCGAAATCGAACGGCTCAAATGCGATCTTCTTGCAGCAAGAGAAAAGAACGGCATATTCTTTTCCGAGGAAAGCTGGAACCAGCTTAATGCCGAGCAAGAGTTGCGACAAACCGAACTTCAAGAGGCGAAAAAACAAATTGAAATTGTGGAGAGTCAGATGCGGGCTGTCAGGGAGGAGTTTGAACAGAGTATTGGGTTACTGATGAAGAGAGATGAGGAGTTGAAGGAGACGAAAGGAAAATTGGAGAAGACGGAAGCTGCGTTGAGTCAGACGGAGGGTCAGTTACAGGAGACAAAGGTGGCTCTGGACGAAGAGATTATAGTGTGCAAGGCACATCAGAACACGGAGGTGAAGTTAAACGATGTAGCGGAAGAGTTGAAAAATGTTGCGGCTGAAACCTTACGCGACATCGGTGGCCTATTCCAGAAGCTGGGTATGTCGAACTTATTCCCATTAAATTCCCTCCCTGATCATAATCCCTGATTTAACCTTTTTTGCAGAGAGAAAGTCAAACGTCCTTGAGTCGAATTCGACGACTGTGTCCAAATGCGGCAAGACAATATCGTCCTTGACTGAAGTAATGTCAAAGAAACTTGGCGACCTCCACCAGTCAATGGCGGAAACCGCGATAAAGCTTCAAACAATGGCCAGGGAAGCCGAAGTAACCGAGCTCAAAAAATTATCATCATATTCCCAGACCATTGGCGAGCAACTCGCTCAAATACAGACCGCGCTCAGCAATATTCAGGACAATAACAAAACCGAAACCGAGGCTCTGAGGATCGCCCATTCAACCCTGGACGAAATGCAGACGACTCTCAAGAACGAATTTGTCTCATGGGGTGCTAGTCTCACATCAACGTACTCGACGATTTGTGACGACCTTCAGCAGTCCAGTCAGAGAGGGATGGCAGCAGTGGAGAGAGCCTTCGGCGACGTCCATTCCGTGCTGGAAGCCGTCCTCCGGGACGTTCAAGAATACATTAAGGGCGAGCTAGGGTCGCTAGAACGGTCGCGACAACTGACGAACAACGCTGCCCAAGCCGAGATTGCGCACCTACGGCAGCAGAACGAGATGCTCATACAAATACTTAAGAGCGAGAAGATGAAAGCGGACAAAGCGAAAGAGACGTTGATGCATCGGATGTCGGAGATGTTGGACGCGTTCATGAACGAGCAACACTCCAGGTTGGAGGAGCGTATGAATGGCCTACATGATCAAAATGTGAAGGCGGAAGGTGCATTGGAGTCATACCTCCAGCAGCAGGGTAGCCTGTTTGATCAGATGGTATGCAATGGAAACTCAGCCAACACAACATTGCAAAAGCAAAGTGCCTCTGCCAAGCGGACCCGAGATGGTGCATTCAAGGTGAATATATGTCCTGTTTTCAGATCTTGGTATATACATCATCTACCCTTAGACTCTCGATCATACGAAGTCGACGATCAAGGAGAAGTCACAGGCATTGCGTGATCAAATGTCGACTTCTATTACCTCTCATACAGCTTGGGCGACAGAGAAGACAACGACGTATGCTGCATCAACATCCCAGGGCACGTTTGTATCCATCCTACAGCAATGGATTTGCACTAATCTGTCTTTCTCTTAGCATTCAAACAGCATTCGAGAGCGAAGCGAGCAAGGCTCGAGGCGACAGATTCATTAGGGCGGGATATCCAATCCTACTATGGACAACTTGAGGGGGGCCTAACGTCCAGTTTGGATAGTTTGGGACTCTATCTCGGCAACATCACTACAGAGGTACGCCACCTTCATTGAACCGCATTTCAAATGACTAAGTCCAGCTACTAGGCATCTTCGCTATCGGAAAACTCCTCGAGCTACTACGACAGCCTCAATGATGATCTAAGCGCGTTGCATGCTGTTAACCAGCAATTGGGGGAGCATGGCACCCGGCCTGACATATCCACAGGAGCCACACCACAGAAAAAGGCATGGAACTATGTAGATCACTGGGACCTGACACAAAACCGTGAGGTGCTCTTACGGAAGAGCACAGGCAAGAGCCCAACATCACACAGTAGCACACATGTCACGGAACCTATCTCTCTTCCCCCGGACGAGGACGAAGAGGATACTGAAGCCGAAGATTTCACCCAAAAAATCCCTGCCCAAATTCCCATCCCTGCCCCTGTTCCCCACATTCCTCGATCGCCTACACCAAGCAATTCGTCAGGATCCACGATGGTTACGCCTCACGATAGTCCAGAATCTCGGGCTCCTTCTGTTGCGTCAAGCGTGCGGAAGCCGATAATGGAGCCTCTCCGTCCATTGGTGAAGAAGACTGCCGGTGCTGCAGACCCCTCGACTGTACCATCTACTGCCCCTCTAGTAGATTCTCGGCGGAGAAACGTTGTGACGAGCAGGCCTTCACGCCGTTTTGTACGATAGATTTTGTACTACGTTACTTACGGACTTCTTGCTGCATACTGTAATTTATACCAACCATTCTTGACTTAATATCTCAACCCACAGCTCAGGAGGCTGTTTACATAAGCAGTGCGCAGTTCCGTTGTCGTTCGGTTGTGTGCCGTCAAGTTCGCAGCGCGATCCTGAACCCGTTCCTCCAACCTCCGTTCACAACCATGGCAGCAGGCCTTAGAAGTCAGTATTATTATTACCGCAAACTTGTTCAGCGTTTAAATCACAGATTGATAGCTGTTATCCTGCTCTCTTTCGTCCTTGCTGTTGGCTTCTTGTTGATCATTCTGTCATGTGCACTGTGGTCCAACTGGCTTCCTCTCCTCGTCGGTACGTGTCCACCCTTGGTCTCTCGTATCCATTATCTTGTTACTGAAATCTTGTAATTCAGCACTGACCTTTGTTCTCGCACCGCTTCCAAACGCTGTCTTCTCCCACTGTGGCTCGGATGAATTCTCATCTTATGAGAACTCGGGCGGTCCAATTGATCTTGGACGTTTCTTAACCTCACTCATCGTCGTCACTGGTTTTGCGCTCCCAATAGTTCTTGCACACTCAGGCATCATCGACTCAAAAGCGTCAGCTATGTCGATCGTGGGTGGAGGGTATGTCCAGACACACCTCGTCCACAGCTCTCTCTCTTTCTGACTGGGTTCATCCAGGCTTGTATATGGCACCATCCTTGCTTATTCTGCTGCGTTTAATCAGGTTGAATCAGAATATGACTAGCTCTTGCATCTGTGACGATACCCTCTGAATCTGGACCGAACTCTTTGAGCCCTGAGCCGCATCTCGGCCTACCGTCCTGTTGTGGAGTCGAATTTCAATACTGTGTATTATGTAGATGCTATGGAAAACCTTAATTACACTACATACTACGAACCTCTAGGCGCTACAGAAGGTGTACGAGGAGAGTTAAACGAGAGAAGGGTAAATATCAGCCGCGGACGGTTGCGGTGATCTGTGCTCTTGCGGGTTTTGTATCCACATACGCAAGACCCACAGGTCGTAATTGTGCCATGAAGTCGAATTGACCCTCTGTGAGGAAGCAAATGGGAACGGTAATCTCTCTTGAAGCACCCTCGTCCAGACGGCCCACAGGTATATCAATGATGGTGCCCTCATATACCAAACAATCGCTTGGCTCGAGGTCGAGAGTTAAGCTGAGTGGCAATGAAGATGCTGTGTGATCTCAATCAGTTATGGAAGGCGTAGCTACGAGTAAAGCTGAAACCTACAAGATAGGTTGGTGACTTTTGCTCGCAGTTCGAGGAATTTATTCGGCTTCAAAGGGTGTCTTCCCAACTCTTCACCTTCCTTGTCCCCATCACTCTCTTTGCCCTCTTTGTCAGGAGAAATTAACGAGAGGTCCACCTGCGCGATGTCGGAACGTAAAGCCTCTAACATAGGCAATGTCATGCGCTGCTGCCGAAGGGATATTCCTCCTGTTCGTGTACCTCCAGCCTGTTGTCAGCATATCAGCATTACGCAAATGAGATGCCATATTGCATTTTGACAAACCTCTTTCCAGTATCCACGAGCAATCTTGAACAGAGCTTCTCTGTACCAGAACAACTCCCTCTGCAATTGCAGCTCGGCTTCGGAGAGTTTGTCCTTAGCTACCACAAACTGTCGATCAGACAGCATGGGGATAGGTTCTGAGGTCTCCTTTTCGGATAGAGCCATCCGCTTGAGAGGTAAGATAATTCTGTTGCTATTGTCATGTTCCGGTGTCAATGAAAATGATCGACGTGGCTGACCTCGACGTCGATCCGGGTGGTATGGTTGTCGTGGTGGAGGAATGGGTAACTCCTATGTTATTGCCACGTCAGGAATAAACATACGCAATGCCAGGGGCCACGCACCAGTCTGTTCGCGCTCAAAGGAAACCTCAAACGGCGATCCATACGTATTCCGTACGTCTATCGAGAATAAACACCAACTCGTCCTGTCGTCAATATCCAGATGATAGTGGCTTGTAGCGTTTTCTACGGAATGTATATGATCGCGATAAGAAGGGAACGGGATTATGTTCATGTTCTGACACTGAAGCATTGGGTAGACGGTAACCATTATAGGGTATGATAGTTGACGAGTATAGAAATAGTCGGAGGTCTCTTCCAGATCCGTCCGGTGGGCATAGGAATAGGAAACATGGATAGTACCATTGGTGCTGTATTGATGCCAATTATCAGGGGTGAGGGCAGGCAGAAGCCACGGAAAACACGCACCAGCCAGCCTTTCCAAGACAAGAAATATTCAAAGTCAGCGTTTGCCCTGGTTGGATTGGCCTCGCCTCGTCTTTACTCCACGTAAAGACAGGCTCATTAATGAGGCTGTGTTCCGTCTCGTAGGTATCGAAAACGGATAATTCTCCCTCTGCTAGTGCTTGTTGCGCTGGTTCCATGGTGGAATCCTCGAATGCCAAATGCAGGAAGTCTATGGGTAATGAAGAGATGTTCTCGAGGGTGACACGTAGTATCGATCTGTTTTCTTTTCAATTTTATCGGGAGAAAGGAGTAAATAGATGACTCACCGCTCCCCCTCGTAAAGCATCAAAGCACCATGATTCACGGACGTTCGGCGTATCCTCAGCAACGGTTGTTCTGGTACGACCTTGCACTCCAGAAATCGGAAATTCGTTCTTGGATTTAACTGGCTAGACTGGTACTTGATCGCCTTCTTGGACCTTTCCCAAGGGAATGACTCCAGACCGGCATACTTGAAACGCCCTATCTCGCACGCAATCGCGCTCTTCTTACGCGCAAGTCGGTCTTCCTCTTCATCAGTGCGTAGCGGGAGCAAAAACTCTTGAGAGATGCCTCCAGGGGACTGCACAAAACATCCCCGGACTGTCAAAGTCCCTGTACCCAGGGCTTTACCAGATAATATGACTCGATGGAACGAGTTTGCTGGTATTACCACTCGGGTCGGCTGTGATTGGAACTCGGTACCAGATGTACTAAAGAGTGTGGGCACTAGGTATAATCTGGCAGTAGTCTTTACCCACCTTAACGATAGAGATGAAAGTTCTAGGTCGAAAACGAAAGGATTCTGTAGCGTGATGACGAACTCTAAGGTCTCATTTTGGGCTACAATTTCTCGATCCTATTCCTATGAGAGATGAACTCAACTGACAATAAGCGAGCACTCACCTTTTTTGTAGTTGCTCTCCGTGGATTATAGAGGAAAGGGTCCGTCATACCCTGTAGGATAGGAGGAGGACCAGACATCTGCTTTGACAACATCGACATATGCTTCTCGACAGGTAACCTCACAAGGGGTATCCTAGAGTCATCATATATATTGGGACAGGCATCGGGTCCAGGAACATTGGACTCACGGGGCAAGCGTGATGCTAACAATTGGCCTCCCAGACCAATACTCGACAGATCGCAGGTCTCCTCGTCTGCGAGCTGTCATCAAGGCGCGTATCGATGTTGAGTACAGGTGGTGTTGGTCTCCAAATGAAAGCACTGTTTGCAAATTCCTCAAGGACGACAAGGAAAACTGGGCGACCGCAGGGAAATCTTTCGAAAGGTCAAAATACGCTGAAAATCACATCTGTATCTTCTTGCTCACCTGGCAGAGCTTCAGCTACTGCGACAGCCTCCCTGATGACACCAACTTGCAGTTCCGGCCACCCGTGAGATCCAAGGTGTTCTGGTGCCAGTCCATCATCGAAAGTGCTCGCTGTTTCACCCTTTCCAGACTTCTCGCCACCGGCTTCCTGACTAGGCACATCCACCAGTTTGACAGCATCCAGATCAATCCCGAGTGTCCTACACACGTGCTTGAGGAGTCTGAGGACACTCTCATTTCCAGAGGAGCTCTCACTCATCCTGATACCAACGCTTCCCTGATTAAGTCCGACGGAGGAATTTGTTGGTGTGCCAGGACCGTTCTGAGTGCCAATTCCAGCGGTTTGTGGTCCCGAGACCTTCGTGATACCATCTTCCTCTCGCCCGCACACCATAAGATCCATGACACATCCAAGGACTTCCCGTAACACATACGCTTCCTTGCGCTTATAGCCCAAACACGCATACATGCTTGCCATAGTTTCTAGGATCGACAACCGCTCTCTGGGGTGAAGATGCAACAACCAGGGACCGTGAATTTGACCAAGGACAGCAGAAATAGACGAGCGTGAGATTCCAGAGAACTTGCTCAAACGCTCTAGATTCAACCACTGGTCGGCTTCGTCGTGGGCAAGTGTTGGCGGAAGGTGAGGCCTTGGACCTGGCTGCAGCATCGTGGTGAAAGCCAATGGACCCCAACCCTTCGCAGACCACACAGCGAAGAGAAGTGAAGAGTGCCGCAAGATGCAACGGGAGTATAGATACGCGAGGATCGCATAGTTGGTTTCACCTTCGTAGTAGAGTGGCGACTTCTGATATAGGGAAGTTGCTTGCGTAAGTTTCTCAATAATCTCTGACCAAGGCTCTTTCGTGGCAGTGGTCGAATTATGCTCCAGCCCGATCGTTAGCTTATTGCTTGTGGAATGTTGCGGTGACCACTCACCAAGCCATGGCCGGCAGACCATGCCTCGACTACAGCAACAGTTGCCAGTCCCTCAAGTGTGGATGCATGCCATGCGTGGTCCTGTGAGTTCTTGAAAAGCTGGAGGGCTTCGGTGTACCTATTCATTTAGCTAAACAACTTGACGGATCGCTCAGCGGATCCCACCCACCAGATATTCGCGTCTTCAGTCCGACCAGCGAGCAAGAAGAAATCGCCCAGCATTTTATATAGACGTGCATGAGAAGAAGCTGTGCCAATCGCACTCAAGCGCTTTTTCGGCGGTTGCACGCTCAGCGTCGACTGCCGATAGTTTGGCCCAGAGGATGAATTGCGTTTGAGGGGAGGAGCCGGAGCAAGAGAGAAACTCGTTCTTGTTACCTCCGGCTGGCTACTGAAGGAAGGAAGCGTTGGTTTCTCTGGGTCGAGAGGTGCTGGGAGCTCTGACAGAGGAGGTAGCGTTGGCAATAAGGAGGCATTGAGGTACTCATTTCCAAGAGGACTCTCCAATGCTTGAATCTTGGCTTTGTCAATCCAATTATGTATGGCAACATAAGAAATGCTTACGAACCACAACCCCAAACCCTCCAAGGATCTGCGAACATAGGTCGGCGAGCAGAGTTCCAATATACAATTTCTTATTACCCATCATGTTCGGTATTACGACAATCCCAGGTAAATTACCGCTGGCATTGAGATTTGTGGCATTATCGTTCTCTTCGAAGACAAAGCAATTCCTTGCCAGGGGATAGAGGTCTGAAGCCGGGAAGATATCGAGTAAGGCAGCATTGAATTGGGAAGATATCGAGTTTAAGGCGTTGGCTTGGGAGCTTGAAGCTATTCCAATAACCGCTAGTGGAAAGTGCGATGGTCTTAGTAGTGAGAGAGAGTAGTGTGAAGATGGGGGCGGATGGGTAGGGAAACTGAGATGCAGATGACCAGCCGAAAGGGGGTTTGGCATAAATCGAGCTGCAGGTTCGGCAACATGGAATTAGCTGGCAATCACCAAAAGTTTGTACTATAGTGCACCTCGTTCTCCCTTGGCATCCGCAGGAATGTCCCCAAGTCTTATAGCATCAAAACTGCGGATTTCGGCCGCGTACTTCTCGAAGGTTGTTGGTAAAATGGAACCGACGGGAAGAAGGAGGATCCGGACATGAGCCAAAGAAGCAAAGGCGTGATTATCCATGGCCCATGCAGAGTCCTTCGCTTACGAGGAGTACAGAGAAAGACGTGGTATTTGGGATTGAGAGATAAATGTAGAGTGAAATTACAATAGATCACGCGCTACTGTGTATGTTAGTATCAATCCGTTGTCCAAACATCTGGCATCATCCACGTAGACTTTGCTCTACAACTACCACTCTCCTTCCGACAATATCTCGACATGGTATGCTCTCCAACGCTATGAATTATACGTCTGCTCAACCCAGTCCAGGGTACTAGTGATAGGGTACTTGGGGGAGCAATGCTGTTGGCAGCATCCGTAGTCTTCACTTATTACACGACGTGGGCTATCCTGCTGGTGAGTCAAGTTGCCAAATCGACACACTTGACACCAACATGCTTTTGTTCTTTCTTCCCTTGCAGCCATTCTTTGACCCTTCAAGTCAAATCCACAACTTCTTCCCAGCCCGTGAATGGGCAGTCCGACTCCCCGCCTTCATCCTCGTCGTGGGACTCACAGTCATTGGCGTATTCATCGGCCAAACCATCGCAAAGGAGAACAAGAAAAAGGCAGAAAAGGCACGGCTACGGACGGCATGAAACTAGGGCATTTCTTGTATATTTATCCCCTCGTGCATGCTCTCCACATCTACGGACTGTTATTCTACGTGTGCAGCTTGACATCCTTCCAATACAACCGATCAACTGTCGTTTTCTTCTCTACATTGGCTTTCCTATCCCCTATCGTCCGTACTGGTTCGCGCTTCGTCTCCAGCAATCGCAATTTTTCGGTGGCAATGAGATCCTTTGCTGCCTGGTCTACCAACGTCTCCAGTGGCATTTCTGGATGTGTTTCCGTCAATCCTTCTATTGCTCTGTTGAGCTGTTACAAGTGTCAATGAGCAGGAGCCCCTGCTGGGTTTGAGCGAAAATACCTTGATCAATACAGACTCCCCGCGAACTAGGTTTTGTAGTCGCTTGAGAATGGCTTTTTGGGCCGATTTTTGGAGGCCCAGCGGTATTCGCAACGATTTGATAAACAAAATCAAGTCCGCGATCGAAGACGCTATAAAACCTGCCATAATCTGAACATAGGCGAATGAAAACTTTCCACTCCGAGGATGCTTGGAAACTTACAGGTGACACACCGCTCTGGGCCTCTGCCTCGAGGACGTGCACAATGCCCTCGAACGGGGGCCAAAGCTCGTTCCACACGGCATTATATACAGGCTCTCCAACCCGACGCGCTTCCTCCGAATGCTTTGCAATTACCAGCCAAAGCTTGATCGCCAAGTAAGCCTGATTGAGATCTGCTGTCGCCGAATCTGGAACAGGACCAGCCGATTTGATGTACGGCCAAAGTGCGTTGAAATACATCGCTGAGAACGATTTCAGTTGTTTGAAGAGCTGCGTCACCCAGAAACCGTCCGCGTTGTCTGAAAGTGCTGCGATTGCCAGCACATTCCATGCTCTCATGCTGCGCAAGTGAGAGCGTGCGTTCTTCTAAAAAAAGATTCGGTCAATCTATTTCGTGTAAACCCTGATACACCTGGGACATGCCTCAGAGTCTGTGGATAGCCTCTGCAGAACAGACGCGTCATATGACATGGCTTCAAAGATCATCCTGGCCACAGCAAGCGACGCATGGAAGCCCTGCTCAGTCTGGCCTTCGACCCAATAATAATTGTCCAGCCAGTAGTATCCACCGTCGACAAGGCCCACAAAAAGCTGGGGATGCAAGGTGACGGGCTTAACTGCCGGGGATAATTGCGCAGTGAGCAATGCCTGAGGGCGACTGTATCAATGGGTGTTGTTTCTTTGGTAGAAGAGCCAACCTCTAGCATCGATTTCAGTGTAGTAGCCAGTAATCGTGTCTTCAACCTTAGCCCATCGCTTAACAGTTCGAATACGGTGGGGACGATAGTACTCGTGATAGATGTCGAATCTTGGAGTTGGCTCTTGCGATGAAGACCGGTCGTGGCTACGAGCAACAGCGAAATGCTCTTGCTATCAACTTGGAGCCTGGTCAGGGTAGCTCGTAGGAGAGTATCGAGGTATGGTAACAGGTCCTAATATAGACTGGGTTTAAGCGTCCTCCCAAGTGAGAATTTCCCAGCCTTACTTTACTGTTGGCTCCATTGTGCTGGAGAAGTGTTGCCGGGATGTTGAACAGAGGTGACGCGTCGACTAGGGACCCACTCCCATCAGACATTCGTTGCGCAAGGTGGGTAAGCTGCTTCCCAACAACTAGTCAGGTGGGTCAACAACCCGAAATCTAGGACTTGGAACTGACAATAACAGTACTCACGGCTCATCGTGTTGGCACTGTAGTGATCATGATGTACGAGGTCTACAAAATACTCCAAGTTGTTAAGGAGGTTCTGCAATGAATTAACTTCTAGCTCGTGTAGTCTCGAAAGCGCGTCACAAAGTAGATCGTCGTTCAATGTAGACGGGGAACCTTTGGAACAACCGAGTGCACGCTTGAGAGCAAGGAAAATTTCCTTTTGTAGAGGGCGCTAGAAGATTGTCAGCGAAATTGTCCTGTTGAGCACTGAAGACATGGAGCGACCTTCAAAAAATTGAGAAAGAGGCCTGATTGACAATACCTAAAAGAGTCAGCAGCCCGCAAAGCGAGGCGAGTTATTGGGATTTACTTCTCGAATATCTCCCCGACGAAGAGACATCCTTGCTCTGCTAGTGAATCTTGAGATGACTGGCTTGATTGGGCAACTGCTAACTTCAAAATCCTCTCTGCAACATTCCTATCAAATAGTCAACGACACCGCGTGCTTGGGGCGTGCGGAATTGCACATACAAGATGAAAGAACCGGTAATAGTTGTAGATTTCCTACAGAATGCCTGAATGATCGAGAAAGCCACTTGTCGCAATTCATACGGGACATCGGCCTCCAAGAGATCGAGTGTTCTTGCGACCGACTTCCTGAGAGAACCCGAAAAGACATGGAGATTGCGGTTCTCAAAATCATGTTTATAGATAATGACGTGGAGCGCTTCCAGGATATGCTTGATTACGAGCACTGGCAGCTCAAGTATCTCTTCATATGTTGCCAGGATATTAAGAGGAATGTCGGCGTATGCAGTGCCAATGAGGACCTCCATCTCTTTGTCGTCATGTGAACTCGTAATAACCGGGGATGAGAGTTCAATCTTGTGCCACGAATCCAGCAGTGACACTAGCCCCTTAAAACATGAATATGCGGATTCCGAGATCGATTTGATCTCGCCATGGGCCAGATGGAAGCTACGTCCGTTGGCGCCGGCTGGAACGATCGATACGTTCTGGAAGCCCAGTGCCCTCACTAATTGCGCTTTGACCTTGATGAGGGTAAGACTGTCCACTTCCACGCCATCAGAAAGCATGTCGAGTGCCAGTGCCACCAAGGAAACCTGGCGGCAGATGAGAACTTCCGTCTTTAGTACAGAACTAATTTGGCACGTACGTTAAGCTGGGCTAATTCCGGATCCGTTTCTACAACTGTACCATCGTTTCCCACCTGCATAGGTTCGTTACGTTAGTCAGATGTGAAAGAGGGTCGGGGTGCCCACAGTGCCAGCGTCCGTGTATAGGTGTCGGTCATAATCCCAATTTCCGGTAAGGACCTCGAGCACAGCGTCCCAAGAAAGAACTGTGAAACCACTGGTAAGTACTTATTGTATCAAAAGATAAGCGCAAGCCCGTACCTCGCCACCCCGGAAAATGAACTCGCAGGCGGGTTAGAAACGAAACCAACCTGGTCCTGTCAGAAATGGGGGCCCTGGTTATTGTTTCATCAAAGCAAGAAGTAATTGCTTCGAAGTGTGCAGGCAGAAGGCTCGAGCAGTGGGCTTTTACTACCACTCTCACTTCCTCCTACGTTACTTTTAGCATATCACGATTCAAGATTCAGTTTCTGAATCCTACATTTGCATCTGACCAGAGCAGGGAGAAGAATACTTGGAACACCTTGGCGACGCTGGATTTCCACTGCCGACCTTCCACGTTAAAGGCTGGGCTGCATACGTCCTGGATAATGCGGAACAAGCGGGATGCAGAGCGAGCACTATGCAGAAACGCGAAGTAAGACTCGGTTCTCTGCGAGCGCATTCACGCTATTCTTACCGTCTCTCCCATTCCTGGTCGTGTGAGAGCCCTTGTTCAACCAGGCGCTGAAACTCTTCTGGGCCAACGGAAAGGACTCGCAACAAAACCGACGTTCTGAGCTTGGCAATTTCTGGCTGCTGAACATCATAAAACTGCCATGCACTAGGAGGGTTGTGAAGCGAGCCTGCAAAAAGAAGAGTGGCGTCGTACCATTTTGAGAGGACGAGTTCATTCTTTAGGACAAAATTGTCCATTTCATGGGTTTCCATGAAAGAGGACGAGGTAAAGAATGTATGCAGGAAGTTGGCAATCATGCTTGTTACATCTTCAGATTTGACTTTCAGATGAAGGTCAATTGACTTCATGACCGCTGTGTCGATGAAAACGGGTTCCACAAGGGCAGTTTCTCTTGTCAGCTTCCGCCTATAATGACGCTATCAGCACGATACACCTTCATCACACTACGACTTACCTTGAAGGAAGAGTTGATACAAACTCGTTCTCGATCAAGCCAGAGGACAAAAGGTGGGGTCGCTCACAGCCATAAAGCAATAGACAACTCGCGAAAGTATATCGGACGACAGCAAGCCTGTAGGTATGGTAAATGGGTTAGCCAGTCGCTTCCTACGCGTAGGACAACATACGCTACTGGTCGCATGTCCACTTCTTGCAAAGCTTTATGGATTTTCGGGATCAAAGAAAGATGAAAGCTCGCGAGCAGTGGTTGAAGTCGCTGCCGACCCAAGGACCGCAGCCAGAGAGAGGCAAGCATCGCCTTGATAAATGAACATGACTCTCTCAAAGGACTACCTGTAGCGATGAGTACTGAGGTGAACTGTTTGTAGATGTCCAGAGGAACTTCAATTCCAGAGCGTGACAGAAGACTCAGCCAACATAGCGCTTTTTCCAAACTTGATCGAGACTCCTGTGCAGTTTCCGTGATGACTTTCCAAGGATTTGTCTCCAGACCGGCGGACCTATCCAAAGATTCGCCCGTCATCGATATTACCATGATTGTGGTGCGGTGATCCGAAACGCGAGGGAATAGTTTCAGGATCATGTTTAACGAAACATCCTATGATTATTAGACGAAATTAAGGTTACGGCGGAACTAAGAATTTCACCTTTTCAAGAATTCCGTAGGAATGTGTGAGCTCTAGCCATAGTAGATAGATGGTGTCCGAGACCGAGAACAACACACGAGCCTGCGACAACCGTAAGATGTGATGCAGAATGCGTTCGCATTGCATCAAACGCTGATGAATTTTTAGGGCGTGAATCAGAAAAGGGATAAAGAATCACCTACACTCCCTGCCATCCCCGTATGATAACATAAACTCCGCATATTCATCTCTATCCCACGATCGGCCAACTCATCACAAGCACTGAAAAACGATCCAGCATACAAGTCGACGTCTTGGTTATGCAAGGCAAGCAGCCAACGCCTAGCATATCGGTGCAGCAGCGCCTGACGAGAAGCAAGGTAATCCCCACCATTCTGCATAGATCCGCCATGGACTGGGCGCTCATGGTGGATAGGTGGCCACTGGTTCGCGTGGTTACTCGCCACGCCTGGCAAGGGCCTATTTTTCCCAAGGTAATCGCGAAGGATGACTGCCAGCTGGCTATCCTAAAATATCAAATCATCATATGGAAATGGTGTGCTTGACAGTGCATCGTGGTGCATACTAACCTCATCGATGATCCAAGTAAAAACTCCTCGCGCTAACCTTTTCAGTCCATAGTCTGACATTAGGCCATCCGGCCACATTCTCCGAGTCAAGAGCAGGAAGCCGAATTCATTGACGAAAAGGTCGACGTCAGATAAGCATGCTTCAATCGCGGAAACGAGTGTTTCAACGTCAATGGATAGGTCGAGACCCAGGGGTAAAGGGAATGAACAGGCTTGGCTTTTGTTCTTTTGCATGGTCGTGAGATCCGAAAATGACTCTTCGTCCTTCGACGCAAAGAACGCTAACCGATGTAAATGTAGCAAAAGGACATGTGCGGCGGCGTCGGAATAGATGTGGAATTCATGACCGAGAACGTCTCGCATATGGGAAAGAGAAACCAAGTCGAAAGGATGCGAAACCTCCTCCATCTCAATATCAGGATGTATGCCGACCTGTGTGACGTTCAAGAAGTCGGACGAGGCACTATTCAAAGGACCCAGGGCAGTTGATGGCGACTTCATGGAGGCTGCCACGTAGACGAGACTCGACCATGTGTACAGCATAGAATGATCCCGTCGAAGGAGGCGGTTCTCCTGAAGATATTCCTCCACAGCCGGCGAAGCATATGGGCTATCAGTGGATAGCAGCTCTTCACACCATCTGGTGACGTGGTGGAGCTCGAATTCTGGGATACCCTGGCGTTCGTGATCGATATTCTTCCCTTCGTGTGTAAGCAGCAGGGCCCCGAGTGCTATGCCGTGGTCCAAAAGCTGGATCTGGGTTGATAATACGTCTCTGAAAATGGAGATTTCTTCGTATGACCTTCCCGACAAATCCTGACGGGTCAAATTCAAAATACCCCGATACCACCCAAAGCAGGATTGTCGTAGTGAAGAAAAATTGATTGTCAGTTTCCCTGAATCGATCATGGTCGACCCACAAGGCGTAGAAATAGCACCATCTAAGCAGTTGGGATGTACAAACTGGGAACATGAGTCACATCGGAAACCTTGGGAAGCACAACCCCAGAGCGGTCGTTGGCATGCAGAGCAGAGGGAAAGAGTAAACAGGTTGATTCTGTGAAAATGATGTGGCCGGCCGTTGGATAATTTCGTGCTTTGGGAGTAAGGGGGTTTTGGGTACGTTTTGGAAAACCGGAACATGGCAACTCGTCGGACATGTGGATCGGATACATTGATATACTGGACAAGTGCGCTGCCACCAGGATGATCGTAGCAATCGAAGTGAACGGCACATAAGCAATATGGACATAACAGTCCGAAACCATGTATTGCTTTCCTGCATGCGCTGCAATCATGCTGGCTGGAATCACCGGGAGAGAACCAGTCATGACGATGCCAAAACTGCCATGCCGTGAACTGGTGTTCATGAGGAAGGTTGAAGGGTATCGCGGATCGATGTGAGCGGTGGCTTGTCGGTGACTGGCTAATAACAACATGTCCAACTGATTGAGGCCAAAAGGATGAAAGAAGGACGGCAGCGAATTTTCGGGCCTTTGGCGTATGGTAAGCGGCGACCTGAAGTATGTCTGAATAGGCGTCAACTTTCACATCTACAATGGTCTTGAGCAATGCTTGGAGGGCCTGAAGCGTACGAAGGTCTCTTTCGTCCTGGGCTTCAGGCTCGATATTGTCGAGAGCACATCCAAGGAGAGGCGGAATCACGGATGATAGATAATAAATGGGCATTGGTTGGGCAGGAGCATTCGTAGACTGGACTTTCAGCGACTTGCTAATAGAAGTCCAAGGGGTCCAAGTTGTATTATTACTGTTGATCTGTACTTTGTCCTCGGCCACCTCGTCAACGTGGATTGAAACTAGGGGGTGACTGACTAGATCTAAGATAAGTTCTCAAATCAATTCAACCCGATGATGGAGATGCCGGGCGAGTGTCTCACCGTCAATCATACTCGAGTTTGTCTCAATCCCCTGGAGTCTCCTAAGATTCAAGAGGGAGTTTCTTATGATTCCCCGGTCGAAAAGCGAGATTATCCTCGGGTACATCCCCTTGTTGAAGGTGGAGAAAGCTGGGACGAGAGCTAAACCAATTTGTGAGACTATACGGGGGTCATGAGCATTTATATGTAACAAGACCTGTGCCACGTTTAGTGTCACCGCCTGTAAGGCGTTAGGCGGGCATGATGGCCGAGGCAAAGCAGTTTGAAACCGGCAGTCCTCTGCGACGACGGACGCAAGCACGGATACACAGAGCGTCAGAAGCTCTGAAACAAAAACTTGGTCTTTCCGGCTTGGCGAGGGCGAACGCGATTTTCGGCCGCTATTGTAGAAACTACTCCTCGATCGACGGAAAGGTGAAGGTGACGTCTTATTGCCAATGTCCGGTGACAATAAGGGGTTGTGGGGAGAACTACAACGAAGGTTGGTGCCAGATCGCAAAATTGGAGAAATTTATATCGTACCCATTATCAGCGAAAATATCCCATTGTTGTTCAAGCGCCATGACTAGGATCTCTTGCAGCTGGATCATAAGGCCGAAGGTCGCATCCGTTGAGTAGCCTTGCTCCTCGTCATCTGAATCCTCATTTGTGTTTTGTGCTCGATCCAACCTGCCCAGCTGTGCCTTCACAACCTCTTTGAAGTTCCATGCGTGTTTGACTTCCTCGTAGAATGTGCCAATTGCGTCCGAAACTGACGGCGGCATAGTACGATTGCGTAGTTGTGTTAGGACATGTGCCAATAATTTACGAGCTTCGTCTCGTGCACGGTTATTTGGTCCAGGTCTGGGTGGTTTCGATGCTTCGTGTTTCTCCGCCACGTCATTTGTCGAAGTCGATAAACGGAAGGAAGGGATGTCGGGAACTTGGCTACTAACAGGCGTGAAAGGTGATGTTGTATCCAGAGAGAACCGAAACTCTTGTGGTGAGGGTTCCGAGTATTTGGTGTCAATACGAGGAAGGTGAGGTCGCCCCGAGCTCATGCTGACTCCCGAGATTGGCGAGCAGTAGTGGCGAGGCCTAGTTGTGCTATCAACAGAATTTCATAACCGTGTATTTAGGTAACGATTACATAGGAACAAACACCCCCTGCATGACCAACTGACCATATCCGTTGTTGACAGTTGCACAGTTATTGACCATCACATTCGAATCTCTATATACTCACTGGATTCAATGCGCGATAACAACAAGAAGAAGAAAACTGCGTTGGCAAGAGCGGGACATATGAAACCCCTCCGCCAAACCACCCTTCTTGAATCGGCTGCGGCTTCTTCACCGACACGACCACCGAAGTCCTCCAACGCGTTATCACCCCACAAATCTATTACCCCAGGCAGATCCAAGAGAAAACACGTTCCCGAATCTAGTGAATCCTCTGATATTGGTGCTATCAAGCTTGAGCCGACAACACCTAGAAGAACTAACGATGAAGACGACCATTCTCAATCACCGTTGCCTTCACGGACCAAGAGAAGGCGAGTAATTGTGGAGGACAGCGAAAGCGACGACAAGGAGGAACAGGAATCCTCCAGCTCCGAATCCGATGCTGTGGCAAAACCGCGACGCCGAAGATTGAGGCGGCTGGTTTCAAAGGACTCTAGTACCTCAAGGGAGTCATCACCCAAACGCCATTCGCTTTCCAAAGGCAAGGCAAAGCAAGTTAGCTCGGGTGACGAGGTTGACAAAGATCGTATGTACCTGCCTTTGTTAGTGACTGTGGTTTTAAATGAATAGCCTTAGGTATAATCGAATCACGTTTACGAACTCGGGGCAAGAAAACAACGTTTCAGAAGAATCTGGAAAAGCTCAAACGTGAGTCATTCCTCAGCTCATCGTTCGTCGAATTCAACTAGTTTTTCTTCAGGGAAAAAGATGGGCAAACCAATGGTGTCTTCGGAATCAAGCGAGGAAAGTGAAGAAGAGTCGGAAGAAGATCACTCGAAACCGTTCAGAGGAGCCAGACCGGCCAGCAGTGATCCCGATAGTCTCTTTAGTGAAGAAGATGACCACAGCGACGGTTCTTCAAGTTTCATTGTGGAAGATGACAGCCAAGCGGCCCCCACCCAGCTTCCGAGTGAATTCAGCATGCGATCACACGATGACCTTTCGCACCAATTTAAGGTCATATTTCAATTCTTTGTCCACATTGCTGTTCGTCCAACTGTGAATCGACACACATTTATGGAGGACCAACTGAAAAGTATGGCTTTGCTACGTCATGTTTTGCTACATTGCTTAGCCAGTTCCAGATCAGGAATACTTTTCTTTCCCTCTAAAGGTCACTCGCAGAAAATTATCGGGACTTCGGGACTCATTAGTAGCTTCCTCCGTATGGCGGCCGAAATTTAAGAACGCGCTCGGAAAATATCCGACCTTTGAATTGATCCCATTGGATTTTGCCGTCCCTTCATGCGATGCGTGCCATCTTGGAGGGCGATTGTCAACCCTTATGGGTCGCCTTGGCGGTATACCATACGACAAACTCGGGTTTATGGATCAAGTTGAGTCGACCGTTGCTGATTTGTTTCATTGATTCATGATATCACAGATCACGAGTGACTCTGAAGAAGATTCAGGCAGTGCCTCCGAAGAATCTGTTACCCATCTCAAGAAGTCGAAATATGGTTTCCTCGAGTTCCATTTGGGTCGATTCTGCGCGCGGCGTGTTCGCATCTTCCATGAGTTCTTACATTGGGAGGTAGGTGTATTTGATCTTTACCGCATGTTGGAAGCTCACAGCATGGCAACAGTATCACCTGTTCAGCAGGATTCGTTCCGAGCTTGACGATCTCCATGCAGCAAAATCGAACGGTGGATTTGTCCGCATTGCCTTTGCTGGGGGCAGGATGCCACCTGACGACCTCACCGATGCAGATGGGATATGTGAGTGGCTTGACGAGCGTGGTGTCATTGACCAGGAATGGCATAAATTGAAGACTATGATGGAGGGTGCACATCATCTGGAAGTGTCTGCAAAGAAAGGGGAAGCAGACTGAGGAAACCATTATTATATATTTTGTACGCATATTACATAATACCCAACTTCCCTGTAACTGCCAGCCTTGCTAGTTGCCTTGACCTCCCCCCACCTCGGTGTTCACTTACGCATCCAATGTCATACACTCCATACACTCCGACTACTGGAACGCATCCCCCAACGTCTACAACATACCCGTATGGCGCTTATCACCCAACGACATATGCACAGACACCCGGTGCATACCCCTACCAGGCCCCAGCTTACCAGACGGGTGTAACAAGCTATGGCTGGCCTTATCCTTATGGATACATCCAACATCCTCAAGCTGTTATGCAACGCCCGACCTCTTTGGTAACACCCGCACCCGTTACTGCGCAAAATACCACATCTACAGCTACTACGACATCAACACCTACAGTTCCCCAGAGATCCACTGCAACGTTCACGACGTACACGCCGAGTTACATGCGGGATAATACCACAAATGCAATGGCTGGAAGCTTCAGTGCAAGAGGTCCCCGCAAGCAATCAAATCTCAAGGGCCTATTCACTAAGGAATGTAAGCAGCCAAGAATATATCTCTGAACGCGCCACGTTTGACCGAGATTTTTGCTCGTTCACAGTGAAGAGCTTGATGTACGGCTTCGGTGATGACCGCAATCCATCCAATGACACTGTCAACGTCATGGAGGAGATATTGATAGAGTACATCACCGATGTGGTCTGTCTTCCTTACCATGCGGCTTTGAAACAGTGACGAACGATCTCTTTCATAGTGCCAGCAGGCGGGTGGACCAAACAAAAAATCACGTCTATCCATAGATGACCTCCGTCGTGTGCTCTCGCGGCCGGCGGATGCCAAGAAGTTGGCTCGGATGGAGGAGTTGCTCTTCATGCAAGAGGACATCAAACGTGCCCGCGCTCAATTTGAAGAGTCGGACATCCACAACCCAAAGGAATTCTGATCTATAGCTCCATACCCATTTTCTTGCATACTTCACGCGATTGTGCAAGGGACCATTATGACAAGTCTTTCTGTGAGTTTATATTTGTCTCTTGCTCTCAGTACTAGTTCATATGCCAACATCCAGGTTCGCTACGCTCTTCCTAGCCCCGGTACCATTGGTTAACGTTCCCGCATGGTATTCGGGGCTGTCAGGTGTAGGACCAGGGAACTGGTTATTCCTAGGACCAACATACACCACCCAGGTCGGCATAGCCTTGGCATTCAGCGGAGCGTGCGACCCTCGTCTATATCCTAACGATCCACTCAGACCCGCTACCGGTTTTGGATTAGACTGTCGGCGTCTGAGAGA
Organism: Podaxis mareebaensis; assembly: GCA_018524725.1. Lineage (NCBI taxonomy): Eukaryota > Fungi > Basidiomycota > Agaricomycetes > Agaricales > Agaricaceae > Podaxis > Podaxis mareebaensis. Next base: position 817,177 of record JAEUWP010000562.1, on the reverse strand, counting down.
GTCACACTAAGATCCACTCACTTGGATTTACCGACAGCTATTCTTCCATGGCGTTATCACTTTGTTGGCCTTCATCGTTCCCTTCCGGTTGTGCTCCCTGTTCTTGGCTTGCCTGTCTTCCTTTTATACCTGTATTAATGTAGTCATGAACCAATTAACAAGTAGAAAAGGTGAACAAGGAGCGTACCTCCGCTCTGGGCAAGGGGTTTTACATGTTCCTTGAGCCACTCTTCCGACTCCCAAACTAATCCACATAAGTTAACGTAACTGAGGAGTGATATGAGCGCACCAGCTCTATTTCCCATTGGTTGTATAGGTCCCTTCATGGGTCGAGCGAGATTAACCTTGAGTACCTTCCCTTTGAGCTCATTCATATCCATATTGTCGATTGCGTCCTGCGCATCAGCAGGAGAACCGAAGGTCACGAACGCATAACCACGATGTCTGGGCTCTAAGCGATGTCAATGCGTGTGTGTGTGTGTGGAGTCGAGATGGAGGACGCGCACAACTGACCATTCTGACGATTTGGATCGACAACAGCTGACGGTAGTTGCACTTCCAGAATATCCCCTAATTGGATGAACTACGGTGTTATGGCGTGTGCAAGGCAGATGCTGGAAAGACATACCAAAGGTAGAGAAGGTTTCGTAAATGATGGCCTCGTCCACATCGTCACTCAAACCCCCGACAAATACGGTTTTCTTTGATTTCGTACCCTCTTCCATGTATATGACTTCAAGTAACACACGGTAGAAAGATGGTGGTGAAGACGAAGAAGGGAGCGGACTTCGCACGATGAACGGGCAGTCTGGTTATATGCCGTGGGAGAGTTGCTATACAAGTCCTCCGTGTCCCACCTCTATCTCCTTGTACATATTGTCGGTAAAATAAACCTTCTGCCGGCGTATAACCTTGTCTGGCGACGTTCAAAAATATATTCTGACGCTCTTGGCTTCTGTGAATCATCATCATTCTGGTGCCAACTTTGTCGGGACGTCTTCGCTTGGTATTCAATGGGAAACCCTTGCCTCCTTTGACAATGGCCTGCCCAGGCGGCGTTGCTCTATCGGGGAAGATCTTGCGGAATGCGGTTACAGCGTTCTCGGTTACGCTCCGCCGAACGTGGCTTGAGGGCAAAACGTCCAAATGCGATCCTCGAAACAAATGATTTTTCCTCGCTATGGTTATCATTTCCGCACTCCTATTCCTTAGTCGGGCAATCAATTTCAACTGACCCTTCTATAAAGCATACCATGAATGACACTTAGTTTCGCTCCGTGGCCCACCCACATGCAGGACGACTGGGACTCTGACTACGACAGCGATTGCTCGTCTACTTCATCTTCCGAGTCCTCGTTTGACGAGGAGGAGGTAAACCAACGCGTCTCTCCCTACTGGCCTAAATACAGAACCCTCATCTTTTCAAGAGGTTTCCGTCTAGACACCGTTCGGGACGTGAAAGAATTCTATAATGAATGCCACCGACAGGGACAGCCACTCAGCGTCATTCCCCCCGGCATTGACACCGATATGGGCGAAGAGGCGCTATGCCCAGATCAAGGTCTCGTAAGTCCGAGTATATCCCCTTCAACGCTCGATACTCATTCTATTATCGTTTGTGAACTAGCCTACAAACCTTTTTCGGGGAACCCGAGTGTGTGACGGGAAGAAGATAATTGTCAAAGCCGTCCACATTTACAGTCATGAATATGACATCATTCGAGTTCTTTCGCGGGGGCCTCTCCGCGAGGACCCAAGAAACCATACAATACGTGCGTGCTCACCGCAACGCATGAAGAGAGCTACCTAACGCGCTTGTGCTACGCAAATGTGTAGCCGTCGTCGATCTGATCGAATTCCCACCGGACAACATCGTTTTCATTGTGATGGAAGAATGGTCGTCGCAACTCATCACTGATGATGGACCATGCTGCTTGAGTCTTTTCTTCGCAGCATTGCGCCAGTGCATTGAAGTGGGTCACCTTTGCCAACATTGCTAGGTGTTGACCGGTTGATAGATGGGGATTTTTTAGCACGCCGTCTTCATGCACAGCCTAAAAATGGCGCATCTTGATATATCACTGCGGAATCTAGTAACCGACTACAATGGTCGGTATGCCTACATCGACTTCGAACTTGCACGCCGGTTCGACAATGATCCAAATCCTCGAATAACATGGCGAAGAGGTACTGAAGTACCACCCGAGTGTGAGAAGGGAGAGTCATCAGATCCCTACAAAGTCGATGTATGGGCACTCGGGGTTCTCATCTTGCGAGCATGCAGGGTAAGGTTTTCGAGCTAATGCGAGGGGATCCGAACTGAAATGGTCACAGCTGACAGGGTATTATGTCCCAGAACTGATGCACGTGGTGAAGCCAATGTTGAACGACCGGCCAGAGGGAAGGCCATCCAGTCTGGCAGTCCTCCGAGCCTTTGACAGGATGGTGCCATTGATTGATGAGGAGCGACTTCAGATGGTATGCCGGGGCGATGGATCTCATTGAACTTCTCTGAGTTTGACATAGTTTCACGCCCCTCAGGATAGCCGTATATATTATAATAATGACCTACTATACCCTAGCACTTAACCCACCACGACACCTGTAGAATACCCAATCACGAGTCATCATTAGAACCACCGTCTGTATTTGCTGCGGCTGCCTCTAGTTTCTGTCGCTTTCGTGCCAGGTATCGTTCGCGAGCACTCTGGACGTCTAGCTCGTTGTTCCTCTTTGCAACAGTCCGGCGCAGTCTCTCATCTTCCTCCTTTTGTTTCTCATTCTCAACCCTCCTTTTCTCCGCCTCCATCTGCTGCATGATCTCACGTCTTCTTCTTTCATTAATCTCCCGGCGACTGGCTGCCGTGCCTACAGCTGTATGTGTTTCCACCTGTTTGTCCGGCTCGGCCATGGCAGCGGACTGTGGCCGCTTTCCCAGCCGCCTCGTATTTGGCAAAGAGAGGTTGAGACCGGCGCTGAGGAGATCACGTTTGTCTACGATCTGACCATCATCATTGACTTCGACTTCTTTCCCTTGCTCTCGCGCGACCCTCGCAAGTTCCAGATCTGACATCGGCGTAAAGTCGGGGGGTTTGGTGATAGTAAGATTTGGCATAGGTCCTTGTGGTCCAATAATGCGCTTTTCTTGGGCTGCCGCCACAGTTGCTTCATGCTGTTGTTCGGATTCTTCCAGGAGCTTTCGGTAGAAGTGGGCCATTCCTGTGGAAGGTCCACCTTGCTTCTTCTGCAGTTCTGTAATGGACGGTATTTGGTTAGCCTGCCGGCTACAGTGAAACCACGAATGCAATACGGACCCTCTCTTCTTCTTTCCTCTTCCTCAGCTTTCCGGACTTGCTCCATTTGTTCCTTGTAAGCCTGGGTAACAAAAGCTTCCTTGTCCTTGAATTGATCGCCTTCCAGCTCACGCTCACGCTGCATCATCTTCTCTTCTGCACGCAAGTGATCCAGCTTGCGTGTCGCAGCCGCGGAAAGTAAGCCATGAATGTATTTTGGCTGTAACGGGTGTCAGTATAGGCGGATAGACCGACGCACAACCCAAGTGGCGCACTTTGCGTTCTTTCGATTCCTGCTCCTTGGCAACTTTAGCCTTGAGTTTCGCTTCCTGCATTTTGTCCCACACTTCATCATATTCATACACTGTCGCGTCGACTTGTTTCTCTTCTTCCATCTTCTTCTTCATGGCCTTTGACGCCTGCACATTTTGTGCTAGAGTGACCTTGTTTACAGAGGTCTTGCCGTCCGAGGACGGGAGAGTAGACGGAGAATCGTTAGTGTCGTCATCGTCTCCGGTGCCAAACGCTGAGGGACGAGAAAGTGCCGGGGGAGGTGCAGAGGCTTTAGGCTTGCTGAGGGAGAAGGAGAGCTTCATCGGCGACTAAGCGCAACACCAGAAATGGAAAGTCTGGTCGGGGTCTAAATTGAATTGAATTTCTCAGTGCACCGCTTATCACCACACTCGTCCATCCAATGGCACTCTCAAACTTTGACCGACGCAGAGTGAACGGACCGGAGGAGAGTTGTTCGCTCGTGTTTGCACCGGAAGAAAGCTTGCATGAATGGAAGCCCGGACAGCCAAGGAGGAAGAGGGGACCGCTCGACATTCGGCCTATCTGTGCGTAACTGGTTCGCCCGAATTAAAAAAAAACGATCTGGATTGTGGTTGCCAGTTTTACAACCTGGATTAATCAATCAGGCAAATGGCTCAGCATATATTGAAACTGAACAGACAAAGATAGCTTGTGCCATGTTAGTACTTCCAAGACCATCGGCCTAGTGCGGAAGGCTGATGTTTTCCCCAACTAGCTATGGTCCACGGCAGCCAAAAAACACCCCCTATAGCGAGAATGGACGTTTGAACGTGGAGGTCAAATTTACCCCATTCTCCTGCAGACGCCGGCGAGCGCCATTGCGAGTAAGTGTCAATGCCCCTGGTTTGCCTTGATGCGGCACATGAACTCAAACAAAGCCGCTAGGACGCCGAGGATAGAACGATCGCTATGGCAGTCCACCAAGCTATTGTCTCCTCTGTGAGGCTCGAATTATTACCCAAGTCAACAATCGACATCTTTATTACGGTAATTGAAGCTGATGGGATCGAAGGAGTCATTGCATCGGCCTCAGTTGCTGTGAGTGCTGCACTAGCAGATGCAGGGATCGAGATCCTTGGATTAGTTGTGTCGTGCTCTGCGGTGGGTGATATTCATCTCACGAGCACATCTCTGCATCTTACATTTGCACAGTCAATAATAGGGGAAGAAATTTGGTTAGACCCGAATGAGGATGAAGCTACAGCGTCACAGGGAACGGTAATCTTATCTTGCATGCCGGCACTTGGAACTGTGACTAGCGTCTGGCAGAACGGGCGGATACCACCCACGGAGGTTATGAACGTGAGTTCGTTCATTCCCAGTGAACTATCCTACTTAACAGTGTTTAAAGTCTCTGGAGGCGTGTCAAGATCGATGCACAGATATACATGGAATTGTCGCGCAGGCTCTCCGAGAATACTCAAGCCAGTAGGCGGAGGTGATCAGAGGTGAATAGAAACGATATACAGGTTGTCCACCAAATAAATTGTCATTCCCACCATGTTGAAGAGGATCGGTCCAGCAGCGCCAGGGATGACATTATGCGCGCCTAAGGATTCGTAGTCCACATTGTTTGCAGCAGATAGCGATGCCAAACATTGGTTGTCCCCCGGCCAATTACACCATTTCCTGTGACTCGCAAGCTTTGGGTGCACTTCCGACTGCTTGCGCAAGTCGAGTCTTTCCCTTTTCCATAACGACCCATTACCCATGACGAGTTTTTCCAGAGAGGAATATGTCTCACTGCGTTCTCCTCTGAATAATTTCGAACCATCTTCACGACACTCGTCCCATGATTCTGAGGAGTCGTTGCGGGCACTAGAAGTAGCAGAGGGCCCGGCACAATCAATATCGCAAAGATATGGCCGGTTAGTCGCCAACCGGCGAATTCTGGAAAGCGCATTGCTAATACGTGGATTCAGAACTCGGTCTTATTCCGTGTCCGGATTCAACTTTCAGCAGGACTTGGTAAGTCTCAAGTGCTTGACGTCTAGAACCTGTTTCTCATGAAGTCTCGACCAGCTACCGCTCAGTGCCAGTGTAACGGAACCTATGATTGTGCATGGCGATGGGGAGAAAAGTATTGGTCTGATCAATGGTGAGTGGTACATGCTGAGCCCTCCTTCCGTCCTCACGCCCTTCAAGGTATCGCCCTTTGCGTCGGCTTGCAGGTATTTCTCGCTTGGTTCCGAATTCCCAGCTGCTGAGTTGAATTGGAAGCTAGATTGGCTCCGGTATCTTGTACGCTGCAAGTCTATTCTATCACTTTTTATACCATCTGACATCATTTTCCAAGTTCTTCGCCTGGAGTGGTAGTGGCAAATACCCACAGTGTTGGAGCAAGTTTGGTGGTGTGGCTTCTGTCTGGTCTGCTGGCGTGGACTGGAGCAAGTAGTTATGCCGAACTTGGATCGGCGATACCCCAAAACGGAGGAGCACAAGCATATCTTTCATACGCATATGGACCATTAGTATCATACTTATTTGCGTGGACTGCGATCATCGCTCTGAAACCTGGTATTTCCATTTGTGCCTGTCACGGTCCTACCAACGACTGATGCCCTGATAGGAGGAAACGCGGTAATAAGTCTCATTTTCGCGGAATACATGAACAGGTTATTTCTTAGCCATAGTCGCGATGAGGTATCGCCGGACGATATTCCTCAATGGGCCATCAAACTTACTGCAGTCGGAGCAGTCCTTGTGGTAACGGCCCTCTGCGTTGCAGCCCGTCAGTTAGGAACCCGAGTTGCTGTCGTTTTTACAACTGTCAAGGTAGGCCGATCTTGTCCGTTGTCTGGTGTGCCTCTTTTCTCATGGGAACCCACGAACAAGATTACAGCTCTGGTATGATTGTTCCGTCTTTGGTCCTCCTTTCGAGAGTATGACCCCGATATCAGATCTTCGTGATGACGCTCGGGATTGTACAGTTAGCCCGCGGAAAAGCAACAGCAACTTTCCATCAATCATGGTTCGAGGGAGCCAGCACTAGTCCCTCCGCATATTCACTCGCCTTGTATTCTGGGCTATGGGCATTTGATGGGTGGGACCAAGCCAACTACGTCGGTGGCGAAATCCATCATCCAGAACGCAATATACCACGAGCCATACACTTGAGCATGGCAATCGTCACAGTAAGCGACCTATAGCCCGGTACTACGCTAGCAGATTCATGGGTCTCTCTCCCAGCTTCTGTTCTTGTTGGCGAATCTTTCATATTTCGTGGTTCTAGATCGGGTAATACGTTCCCTCCCTCTTCTTAAATTCTTAAACTGACCGTTCTGTTGATCAGGATCTTGTCGGTTTGAGTAACACGGTCGCACTAGATTTCGGCCGTGCCGTTTTCGGACCAATTGGTGGGACTATTTTTGCCCTTATGGTTGCGATCTCGTGCTTCGGAGCCTTGAACGGTAATCTTTTCTACGATCTACTTCTGGGAATCTTTTAGTTGACCTACTATCCGTCATAGGCTCGTTCTTCACATCTTCACGTCTTGTTTATGCTGCCGGCCGAGAAAACTTCATCCCCGCTATGTTTGGTAGGTTGCATACCACCAGGAAGACGCCCTTGAACGCTGCACTCCTACAAGCCGCAATCACTGTCGCTTTCATTGTCATTGGTGGTGGATTCCGATCTCTCATCAATTTCTCTGTTGTGGCTTCTTGGGCCTTTTATTTCTTGACAGTAAGAATATAACCTGATCTTCGCGTTTTCCATCCCCGTTAATTCTTTTTGACAGGTTTTAGGCCTCGTCATCCTACGTGTCAAGGAACCCTTGTTGGAGAGGTAAGTGTATGCCATTGTTGTCACCGGTGCAGCATCAAAAATTTTTGAAGGCCTTACAAGACATGGATCACTACGCCGCTGACTTTTTGCGCTGTGAGTCGTGTTGCCGATTTATGATCCTTATTCCAACTTATGATTAGGTGGCCCTATTTCTGCTATGCATGCCTGTCATCGCAGCCCCTCTGGAAGCCATGGCGGTTTGTGGTAAGTTGAATGGCGTGGTTTCCGCTCGGATCTGGTCCTCATTTTATTAGGATTCGTCCTAGCTGGAATCCCGGTATATTATATTACTCAACGTAATGACGACCGGCCCCAAATATTCTGTAGGTCTCCATTTACTTCCGCCAGGCCGTGTCTGTTGAACAAGCGTAAAACCAGCTTGGTTGAAAGCAATGATCTCTCGGATCCGCGGACGGCAGCCCGCGGACGATGGTTGGGTTGCAGTATCGACGGAGGCTGATGAACCAATGGAGATGGTAGAAGGTCGGACTCGTAGATGATGACCAACATTTCACGGGCAATATGATCCGCAATGATATCTCTATCATAGCCATACCTGTATACCCTTATGATACACGATCATAATTTTTGGGTTTTCTGGGATAAGATTCAGCCCAGCTCATGTAATCTCCTCGAACTTATCGAAATTCCTGGATTTATGATCATAGCCTCGGGCAAGTGGGACCGAGCGAAAAACTCGATATGCGTCATTGGCTTCTGCTTGAGTCCAAAGGAGATGAGTAAGTATTAACCATCTATAGAATGTTACCAAGTGATTGTAATGACGTGATCAACACACTGCCATATCACTGCTTGGTAAACCACAGTAAAGATACTTATATAGCGATCGACCACTGATAGCAACCTTCGCTCTCCCCTTTTTCTTGCTTCCCGTGTGTTACTGAACCGTAAGTCTACTCGCCCGCGTGTTAGAGAGGTCCCTGTTGGAAACGAGTCTTGACAGCGCAAATCCGACCCTTCTCTGGAAATTAACATGTCTGAACCTGTGAGTGGTATTGCTGCAGATGATCTGAGACATGGCCTTGACGAGATCAAAGGAACACACTTACAAATTCGATGTTAAGGTAGCTCTGTGCGCTCAAGGGTCAAGCAGGATGATTTGAACAATTAGTTGAATAGATGACCTGTGGCGGTTGTTCCGGCGCTATCACCCGCGTGCTCAAGAAAGCCCAAGATAATAAAGGCGAGTATGTGTGACGGTCGAATCACCACCAGAAATTGACCTGTGAAATAGAGGTCTCCTCTTTTGATGTTTCCCTGGAGAAACAAGAGGTCATCGTAAAGTCCACACAGCCTTATGACACCATTCGGGAGAAGATCGCAAAAACTGGCAAAGAGGTGGGTTGCGTACAATACGCCAAGGAGTTATTCTGAGTGATCTTCATAGATTCGTTCTGGCGTCACCGTCGAGTAAAGACACTCGAAACGTGTGTTGTAGCTGTGATTTACGAAATGGTATCTAAACTTTTTGAAAGACATCGGACGTACCTGCCCGCTATTGAAGCGGTGAGGAGGGTCCTAGCTACTGGAATGGTACTTCGGACCCCATGGTGAGGAAGGTAATGTCAAGGTAATGCTCCCACGGCAATCAATGAATCCACGAAGAGTCTTTGACGGCAGGGGGGTCTTTGAATGAAGAGTGGCATAATGGCCCTCTTGGACTTAGTTGGCTTAGGTGATATGCCCTCGGTTCCGTTCCAGATGGCTCGTGCATCTGTATATCTTCTCCAAGACACTGTCTGTGGCGCGCCATTCCGTGGCCTTACCCCCGCCTGCCTTTCTCCTAACGAATTTCTCCCTCACAGACTCCATGTCGCTCCCCGAGCCTTGTCCCACAACAATTCCTGTGGATGGCAATGCTACGGACGTTTGTCTGAGCGACGTTGAGTGGGTCCAAGCATATCTCATCTCACATTCAATGAGCCCACGGTCGCGATACTATGGCTATCTATTTTGGGGTGTTGTCGGGGCGATCACTCTGATACTCACATGGACTCGCTTGTTCCATTTGCATGGAGGCATTCTTGCAGCATGCTGGAACATCCTTGTACTAGGTCGGAGAAGGCTCCCGCGGTTTATTTCCTGGACGTACGGGAGGATGAAATGCCAGCGTTCAAAGAAAATCCAACCTATGTATCTACCTTCCAACGGTCGTATATTGGGCATACTCCTCTTCAGTATCATTGTTCTAACGCTCTCGTTCGTGGGGCCGGACTACCTTCCACCTGCCGAGGATCCTGGTCAACCTATAGAGGTTATACAAAAATCATGGTGGACCTCAGCAGGCCGCACAGGCCTCATGGTGTTTGCCCTATTCCCGTTGTGTATCCTATTTGCCCTCAAAGGCTCCCCATTCGCGTTATTCTCATTCAAGTTCACAACACAGATGGATTTCGACAAGCTAGCTTGGCTGCATCGGTGGACGGCAGGCTTGATTTGGCTATTAACGGCTTGTCATGTTGGGTCCTGGAGTGTCCAGCTCGTCCTCGAAAAACATTCGGCTTCGGGGGACATGGTATTCAGACACGTTTGGTACTATCCACCTTTTCTCTTCGGCTGGACGGTAAGCTGATGTCATTCAGATTGATATTCTGTGTTTTCTGAATATTTACTGAATATTCGTTCAGGCCTTCTTCTTGCTTACACTTCTCGTATTCACCTCGCTCAAGCCGTTACGAAATGAACACTATGAGGTGTTCTACGCTCTTCACGTCTTATTCGTACCACTTATGCTAACAGCGGCCGCGTTCCACCATCCGAGTGTATGGTGGTGGACGTGGTGCGCGCTGGCCATCTGGGTGGGAGAACGGTTATGGAGAGCCACGCGATACATCTACATTAACCGCATGTCCAGCCACTATGGTCGAGAGTATGAACAACTGTCAACATCGTCGTCTTCCGGCTATGTGTCTTCCTCATCTACTCCACTCGCTACACAGCATCCGTCTGGTTTTGCGGTCGTCAAGCGCAGCTTGCACACGCGATATTATCCACCCCTGGGATTCGCACACGCAGAAATTGTCGCCGGAACAACGGTACGAGTGACCTACGTTCTACCTCGAGACTGCGGCTGGGCACCAGGTCAATACTTCCTGATCAACATGCCTTCGATTTCCAGGTTTACGACGCATCCATTCACGTCTGCATCGATCCATGAAGGCCATGGCCGTCCTCCCGTGCTTGTATTCTTCATCAGAGTGAAGAATGGATTCACAAGAAAGCTTTGGAATCAAGTCATACACCTATGTTTGAGTGGCGCGGTTTGTCCACCGAAGGAAACACCACCGCTGGATACGAAGGTTCCAGATTCTGGTGTGCTGCTGAGGATGAACGTCGATGGTCCTTTCGGAAGCGCCGGTAGAGTGCGGTGGGGTTCGTATTCTAGTGCGGTCATCGTCGTGGGCGGTTCGGGTGTTAGTTATGGCCTCAGCATCCTCGAACACCTCTGTCGGCTGATCGTCCAGCGGAAAAGGAGGGCGGAGAGGGAGGAGTGGGAAGTCATGGGCGATGGTATCACGAGGGTGAAGTTCGTTTGGATAGTTCGGGAATATGGTAACGGTCACTCTTTCCTATCTTCGAGTGGCTGAGGCTTGAATGCTCCGCTTTTAGGACATATTCAGTGGGCTGCATCCACCCTTCGTCGTTGTATTGCGATGGCCTCCTCATCCGAGATCGATATAAGTATTTTCGTTACCCATCCGCAGTCTAAACCAAGGGCTGGGCCAACGACGGAGTTCGAATCTGAGCCTTTAGAGATGGGCGACCAGGAAACACTCTTGCCACCCGTGCCTCGCCTTTCCGGAAGAGACCACTCTGCTGACTTGATTCCCTCAGACGATGACAACGATTTCCTAGACGATTCGTACAGAACAGGTGGAGCTGCCTCTCAACATGATGGGGACGTTGAGGTTGCACTCGAGGATGCGGAAAGTGACGATTTGGTAACGTTTGAAGGCGACGAAGATGTAGAACTGCTCGGAGAAAGTACATTCAACAAACGGGTAAAGAGGGAATCCAAAGTCAGGAGGGCGCGGAGTAAAAAGTTACTACTTAATAGCGTAGCTGAATCTAGAAAAAAGGCATCGGAGACTGGAGGGACAAATATTTCTGCGCCAACCAAGTCGAAAACCCTCCGTTCAACCACAGATAGCCCGGAGCTCGGTTCCGAGCCGGAGTCGAAGCATTGCCCGCCTGCATCTAGCAGTCGGAATTCGGGCGGCTACCACTGCCGTGGACGAAAGGGCTACATCCCGAGTCCCTTAGGGTCTGTCGACGATGGCGGACATGAACTGGCGCCTCATGCACCTGCACAACCCTCTCCGATACATCATCGAGCCGGCACAGGATATTCTTCCTTATCAAAGGACCCACACGAAAATATCGCAATGTCGCCCTCCTCTGCTGGTCTCGCGCCAGTCAGGAACCACAGTAACGATATCATAGAGCCTGCCGGCACGGCCGGATTCCGCCTCCAGATGAATGAGTACGAGGAGCGCGATGTCATGGTCGTGTCGGAATATGCACGTCCAGGGAGACCGAAATTGGAGCGTATCATGAGGGAGGAGGTTTATGCCGCAGATGGGCCTGCTGTGGTTGCATGTGAGTGGTCTTGATTCAGTTTCGCTCACAGCTGACTGGGATCTCTCTCCTATAGGCTGTGGACCTGCATCACTGAACACCTTGGTGCGGGAATGCGTCGTTGCACAGATTAACCTAGGATGTGTCTGGAAGGAAGGTGGCCGTGGACATATTTCGTTTGTCGCCGAAGAATTTGATTATTGACATATCCTGTTTGCTGGATAGACATTATTGATCGTTCTCGAACTAACAGTTAGCTGGACTGTACCTGACCTTCTTGGGCCTTCGCACATAATATTTGTTGTAGGACATACTAGGACATACTTTTGTACCACTGGACGGTATTATGGACATCCAATTGACCCTGTTGCGCGCCTACTGCCGTGGATTTGAAGCGGACCGGCCTCGTTCCGGACGGACGTTTGCTTCCAAATGAGAAGTCCGAGAACAAATTCGTATTCCAAAACGTCGCTCGGGATCTTTTCTCTGTTCAGGCCTTTGTGCCGCACTCAAAAATCCCCGTTGTTTTCTCCTATCATCCATCTTCGAATGGCGGCATCGACATCGACGACATCTACAGATAAAATCGAAGTTCCCGACGGCTTTCGCCTCCACACCGAAAATACCTCACATATCTTGCTTTCTGCCAATGATGCATTCTTGAATCCGGTGCAAGAGTTCAATCGTGATATTAGCGTGGCTTGTATCAAGACATGGAGCGAGGACTTGAACAGGGCGAAGGAAGAGAAGTGGAGGAATGCTCAGGAAAAGAAAGCTGCTCGAGCAGCCAACAATCCTAAAAAGAAACTAAAAGGCACGCGTTATAAGATTGTTGCTCTATGTGGGTACTGAATGACGCGTCAGGGGACGACGGACAGCCTATTTTCACTGTGACAGTTACCGAGGGTGCCCAAGGCGAAAGCGGGGATGTGGCAAACGAGCAGCCTCAGGAAGGCCAACAGAAGCCTGAGGTGCGTGGACTAATTCTCGGTCGCGTTGAGAATGTATGCTGAAGTGTGCATATAAGCCCACCTATCGCCCGTACAAGTTTGTCTTGTTGGAGGCACTTTCAGCTACTGGTCTACGATCCATCCGCTATGCGAAAGAAATTCCTCTCGTTAAGTCTGTCGTTCCGCTTCTGCACTGTGTCCTATATTGATGGAAATAACGGTACTCAGGTATGTCATAGCGAATGACTTGTCAGACGCTGCTATTGCTACTATGAAGAGAAACGTCAAACTGAATGGGCTGGGTCCAACCGAGGAGCCTAACGCCGATCCTTCAGTTCCGCCGAAGGTCAATCCGGGAAAGGTCAGAGTAAATGAGGGCGATGCCTGGTGAGCTCATGTCCATTGCATTCGTCCCGAAATGCTCATTACATTCTACGTGAAACAGTGCTCTAATGTACAACCACCGAGAGGATAAAAATAGGGTGGATGTCGTTGATCTCGACCCCTATGGAACAGCGGCACCCTTTGTCGACGCAGCTGTGCAATGTGTCAACGACGGAGGCCAGTTTTCCATTTTGCTTCATCTGCGGTTGAATTGACACTTACGCCAGGCTTACTCTGTGTCACTTGCACGGATCTGGCCGTCCTCGCCACAACGAACTATCCCGAAAAATGGCGAGTGGGCCCCTTTGATACGAAATCCGAATAATAATGTTTCTTTCCAGCTATTCAAATTATGGTGGCGTATCAGTTAAAGCTGAATATGGGCATGAAGCTGTGAGCTTCCTTTCCATGTTGTTCGTATCCTTCACTGAAGGCCCTAGGCTCTTCGCCTCGTGCTTCACTCGTTATCCACTGCAGCAGCACGTTATGGCCGCTATATTGAACCGCTACTCTCCCTATCTATCGATTTTTACGTTCGGGCCTTTGTCCGTGTGCGGTCAGGTGCACTTGAAACGAAGAAGGCGCTCACGTCAGTACAGACGTGCCCTTGGCCCTCACAGCAACTGACGATCATTCCAGAAAAGCGGCTAATTACTACATCTGTTCGCATTGCCAGTCTTGGTATGAACAACCCCTTGGAAGGGTTGTTGAGAAGGTCCATGAAAAGAGCGGCCACGTAAATTACCTCTTCAAGACGCATGCAGGACCAACAGTTTCTGAAAAGTGCCCTGAATGTGAGTCAACGCTACATGTAAGCGACTTCCCTTGATAGCGCCAAATATGCTCTGAAAACGTTGAACAGATCGCGGGACCAATGTGGTCAGGTCCTCTACACGACTCCAGTTTCGTTGGCCGCGTGCTGGAACATCTGGAACACGACAAAGATCACTATGGAACAGCTACGAGGATGAAGGGAATGTTGACCGTCGCGAAAGAAGTACGTCTTGATGGCATGCACTTGCTATTCACCAACGTAACTGGTGTCTAGGAAATTACTGCCCCATTCTACTTCACCCCCTCAAAACTCGCTAGTGCCTTCCATTGTTGCAGTCCCTCACTCAATGATCTTGCGTACGGCCGGTTCGGTTACTCAATGTATCACAGGTCTCAAACCAGTTTTATAGCTCTGCACTACTTCATGCAGGACATAAAGTCTCTCGTTCGCATGCTTGTCCTGGCTCACTTAAAACTACGGCACCCCATCGAGACATCCACGATGTGATCCGTTGTTGGATCAAAAACAATCCAGTCAAAATGGAGAATATTGGTGAAGGGTCTCCCGCGCGAAAACTCTTGGCCAGGGAGCCTCGGTGAATCACTCGTCCATTTACATGTCGCCGCTTACGCTAATCTCTTGTTCACCAGTACGCAAGCGAATTTCAAGCGACACCCCGATTCAGTCACCGCTTCGAGTGAAGTCAAGCTTGTGAGGTATCAGCAGAACCCAACCAGTCACTGGGGTCCAGGGACCAAAGCCGTAGCTGGAACTGGTGGTAAGCGGAAACGAGGTGAAGACCAGGCGTAGTTATGACACTGCAATGAACTAAGAACTGGATACACGCTTATATTCTGGAACAAGATTTCCAATCCATACATGACTATGCGTAAGGGGCAGGAACGGGAACAAGCTATTCCGTAAAATGGACCGTGAGGCGATAGACGTCAAGGAGTAGGTTACAGATTAATTCGTGATATCTCTGATACCATGATTTCTGATGTATACTAGAGTAAGGCGACTGAAACGGGGGTGACTAGATCATAAGTTATACGTCACGAGAAGGAAGAAACAGTTGACGTATGACATCCAAGCAACGCAAAAAAAGAGAGCACCAGGTAAAGAGAAGGCATGACATCGAAAACATAGTGTTATTTCCTCTTGACGAAAGGATGTTGAGACAATTCGGCTGCTGAAGGTCGGGCATTCTGGTCTAACTCAAACGTCTTTTCGAGGAAGTCAACAGCCTCCGAGGAAATATCAGACGGCATTGCAGGTTTTGCCGAGGAGCCAATCTGAATGAAAGTCAGTGAAATAATAATATGAGTGATAGGACGTGCCTTGAAGATAGCCTGCATCTGGGTGAGCTGAGCCCAGGGATGCTCACCAGTCAACATCTCGACCACAAGGCATCCCACACTCCAGATATCAGCTTTGAGTGTATGTCCACTCTGCTTTACGACCTCTGGAGCCATCCAGAACACAGAACCTTGTAACGAGAACCGGTGCATCTTGCTCGCCAACAGATCTAAATGCACTCAGCGCCCATTATATATGCATAAAGAGGGAAACTCACTATCATTGACCTTCTTCGAGATACCAAAGTCGGAAATCTTAACGCCACCTTTATTATCCACAAGAATATTGGCGCCTTTGATATCTCGATGAATGATATCACGTTCGTGCAAGTAGCTTAGCCCAGACAAAATCTGCCTGACAAATTTCTTGACGAGGGTTTCTTCGAATGCACCATAATTGCGTAGAAGCGTGGCAACGGAACCGCCGGGGACGTATTCGAGGAAGATGTTGAGGTATTCGTCGTCCACGGATGAGTCTGACCGTTAAGCGTAAGAAGGCGAGTACGCCAACAAAGGACATAGGAACTTACAGAGATATTGTACGATATTCTCATGTTGGAGGTTCTTTAGCAGCTCAATTTCGCGCTCGAGAGCGTTCAACATGCTCTTCTTCCGCTCCTGATTGGGCAGAGAACCAGTTGGCAGCTCGACTTGTTTCACAGCCATGAGCAAACCATTAGAGGCATCCATTCCAAGATAAACCTTCCCGAACGATCCAGCACCAATAAGCGCGCCCTTGATCCACTTGTTGGCTGAAGTGGAAAGTGAGAATAGTGACAGAGCTATCCAGTGTGAGCACTTACATTTGAACTTAGTCTCAATGCTCTTGGGTATATCATCATCCTCCCCATTCAACGTAACACCCTCCCCATCGTCCTCATCCTCATCCTCACTCTCCTCGCTATCTTCCTCCTCTTCTTGCTCCGCCACGACATCCTTCTCGTCCACTGGCGCATCCGGCGTCTCTTCTACATCCACCTTAGTCCAATCATCCATCTCTGACCCTCTATCAATCGTACTACTTGCTCTCCTACTCTCCACCTCCGCGGTAATCTCATCCACAGTCATCAAACTCGCCGTATCAGACCTATCTCTCTTGCTCCTCAACTCTGTCATATAACTCATCCTCCTCGAAGACGTCGATATCGTCCGCGACATTCTCCTCCTCGTCACGCCCTCAATAGATTCCGATAACGATTCCGTGGGGAACGGTATCGGTGGTAATAGAGGTTTCGAACTTGACACAGACGGTTCGGCAGAAGTCGGCCCTGTCATTGTCGAATCATCCGGATGCAGATCAATCGACCGACCATCCTCCATCGACAACGACATCCTCGGCAAGTCATCACTATTGTCGTTTTTATCCGGCACAGGTGGGGGTGGATTTGACGACAAAGAAGTCCTCGAAGGTGACGTCGACCCCCTTGTACTCACGCTAAACCTCGAAGGTAACGGTTGATTGCTCACAGACGCATAACTCTCCCTCTTCGCTTTGAGCATCATACTATGCCTCGCCGTCCGTTCGAGAATCTTCTTTTCAGTGTTTGGGAAGTACTCTGGGAGGTGGTTTGTGATAAGCTCGCTGGGCGGGCGTTGGCCGAAGAAGTTGCGCAGTTTAGATGGACGTTTGGCTGTAGCATTGAGTACTGCCGGGCTGAGACGACCAGAGGTGGATGTGGGTGAGGGTGGGTCGAGTGCATGTTCGGGGTCGCGTACACCGAGACTACTGAGGATGCTGATTGAGCTCGCGCGTTTGGTGGTTTTGCTGGTTGAGGGTAGATTAAGGTGGGAGGGGCTGTCTGTGCGTCGCGGGACTTTCGTCTTGCGGAGGACAAGCCCGTGTTCGCGCGTTGGGTGATCAGGAGGAGCATGACATATTGACATTAGTTCTGCCTCGGTTAGGGGTTCGCCTGTGCATGGTTGATGAATTATCAAAAGTTGATTGCGGAGAGAACATACCAGGACCATCTTGTTGACCGAAATCAAGGTATACTCCCCATCCATCAACGGTCAGACCACCTCGTGGAGTAACAGCATGTTCGAGCGGTGCATCACCATCGACTGCTTTTGAACCACCCTTCCCAAACTTCTTGAGAACCTTTTCGAGAACCTCAATACCACCACCGCATGTGGCTACATCAATAGTGTACGTAAGACCTTCGGCAGGTAAGACAAATTTAACGAGCTTGCGCCTAATCTCATCAAGAGTAGGCGGTGCCTGTCCACTGCCGGAGGCGTTGTTGCTATGGAAAGGTCCGCGACCAACGGCATAGGGGGAAGGTGAAGGCGTATTTGAAGATGACTGTAATGTGTCGGAGCGCTCTTCGATGGGCGAAAGAGTGTGGACAGGATAATTCGTTGGTGGCTGGAGAGTCGCAGCTTGAGGATTGGCATACGGATGAGCAGTGGTGCCTGTGGTCGAAGGTCTCGGAGGTAGCTTATTCAGCGGACTATTGGTCGTGTTCGGTGATGTGAGGGAGCCGGAACCATTCCGCCCATGCACTGGATTAGTAGCGTTAGCCCGGAGTCCGCGACCTGGAAGAGGGGAAGTAGAGCGTGGCGGAATCTTGCCACCTGCGTTACCTGGTCTGGAATCTGCAGGGGAGTGATAGGAGCCCGTCCAGTTACTCGTTGAAGGTGTGAGCAGCTGGCTCTGCTGCTGAGGAGCGAGAGGAAGACCTCCGGAAGTGTAGCTCGGAACCTCTTGAGTGGGCGTAGTAGCCCAATTGTTGTGTTGGTTGCTACCGAGTCCAGCACGAGGGGGTGGACGCCCGGCTGGGGGAGGCGGGGGTTGGCCTCGGGGTGGAGGAAACGGAGGCTGTGATCGGGAATGACTGGGAGTGACAGGGTGTGCGCTGTTGGGAGCGTTGAAGGAGGTGCCGAGCGACTGGTTAGCCTGGTGTTGTTGAGTCGGCTGAGGGAGAGGGCGGATATTGCTTCTGGCGGAATCAGGCGGGTCACGGGCGACGGCAGGAAGGTCGCTTTGTCCGGAGTTGCCATTCAGCCTTAATGGCGCAGGCCGTTTTGTGTGCGAACGTGAAGGGGGAGGGACATCAACCCTGGGTTGATTGCTAGAGATGGCGTCAGCGTGTCTAGTTGAGCTGGAGACGGCAGCTGGGGAGCGATTGGCAGAGCGTTGCCTGAGATTCTTGACCGCGTTCAGTATGCGCAACCGATCTCCTATACTTGCGATGCCCATTTCTTGCAAGATAACCTGATCCAACTCCAAAAGAATATCACCTCGGATGTCGTTGGCTTTGAATGTCTCGAGGTGATGAGCGCATTTGCACTCCGCCAACCATCTTGCGGTGTGGTTATCTGACCAGGTCTTGAGATAATCGGCGAAAGACATGCCCGCAGGAGGTTCTAGCGTGCCATTGGGAGAGGCAGCTGTGGGAGTGATGGGGAAGGGTGCATGGTGGCCTCTGACTTCTGGGTTCAAATTTATGAAGGAGCGTGCAGCGATGGCCTGTGGACTTGAATACTGAGCAGTGGGAGTAACGGGGGAAGCGGGCTTGGGAGGGGACTGAGACGAAGCATCAAGGGAGTAGAAGGCGTTGCTAGCGGTGAGTGTGGACATGGCTTGCGATCGTGATGGTGAGCAGAAGGGTTATTCCGAACAAAGGCGTGCGCGACGACGTGGGGGTGGCAGCGAGCGTGGGGGGCAGCGCTGGGCCAGGCAGCGTGCAATGTGGGACGGTGGCAAAGGGAACACGATAAGGAGGAATAAAGAGCGCCAGGAAAGGAAATTGCGAATATCGGCCATTATTTTCTCATCGCTGGCACTTAACTTACAACAATAACAATCTCTACTCTTTTAGACAAATCACTACCCGGTCCTAGCATGCATGAGCTATCCAGCCAGTATTCTGTGATCGGGAGGCAGCTTCATGTTGACACTTGATGTTAGCCATCTCAATCATTTTGACAAGCAACCATCATCCAGTTCCGCTACACAGGACAGCCGAAACACAAATTGCTCAACAGCGGGCGAGACACATCGCGATGACAGTGCTGCAAACTGCATACAATTTGACTTCGTCACAAAGCTTAAGGCAGATGCACGACTAGGGAAATGTATGGGATGGTATTGTAATGGATATGGGCGCAGGTGTACAGACAGATACAGACCAAGGGACGGAGAGCCCTGTGCGGTGAACTATGGCATCCAGGCGAGCCGAGTCCCAGGCTGTCCCAAGACGGTCATCATTGGCCATCAGGGACTGTTCTCTTTTGGGCGCCGAGACTTGACCAACCCATCAACGTTCGTGCGCGTGTCACGCTCTTCCCTCGCCAGCCCCTCTTAGCTTAATGAGCTCTTCTAAGCGAACAGCGGAAGAGCCTTGCAGACTGGGAGGGACTGGCGCAGGAGCATCCAGACCAGCAAACTACCCAGGAGGGACATCAAGGGGCAGTGCCCGATTCCCAGGATGCGATCGAAGGCCTGAGGCACAAATATAGCATAGGCCCGGGATGGCAGACGTGCCGCTCTGGATTCCGATTTGTGTGACCGCTTTGATTGTCACTCCTTATTTCCGTCAAAAGTCAGCATGGAAGATTTCTTCTAGCTCTTTCACAATCATTCCTTTCCTCCTTCCCTTACCTATCCCCCTCCTTCACGACACACTCGCCCTCCCTACGCCATGCGGCTTCTGTCCGCACTCACGGCCCTCCCTCTGCTGGTTCAGCTCGTAGTGGCTTCCCCGTGGCGTGAAGACCTTGTAGGCTACAACCTAAACGTCAACAAGAATGCAAAATCCGTCCTCGAATACGATACCGAGGGGCGAAGCACCTATCATCCGTCTCCCCAAAACTGGCGGGCTCTCCCAACATACACCATTCTCCTAGACAAGTTCGCCGATGGTGACCCCACAAACAATGATTTCTTCGGCACCCCCTATGAATCCGACTTTCGTGAAACCCAGCTCCGCTACGGCGGTGACCTCAGAGGCTTGGAGAAGCGCTTAGACTATCTGCAGGGCATGGGTATAAAGGTCGTCTTTATGTCCGGCACTCCCTTCTTGAACATGCTATGGCAGGCAGACAGTCAGTCTTGGCGATCACACCTTTTGTCCTTGCCGTTGACAAATTCACCAGGTTATTCACCCCTCGACTTTAGCGTCCTCGATCCACACTGGGGTAATATCGATGACTGGCGTCATTTGATCGACGAAATTCACGCTCGTGGCATGTATTTTATGGCTGATTTTACCGTCGGTACCATGTCCGATCTCATCGCCTTTGAAGGGTATGTACACCAGCCCACTGATGGATCGTGTTACCCACGCACTCATCAACTAATCCTTTACAGGCATCTCAACACGAGTACGCCCTTTAGCTTGAACGAGTACAACGCGGTCTGGAAGAGGCCGAACTATATGCCATGGAACTTCACCGAGTACCGTGACTTCACTGTGAGTTTAAGTTTCAAGTCGGGTCCATTTTACATTCGTTAATGTTTCTTCCAGATCCGTAATGAACGCAACAACTCTTGCGTAATGCCCAGATTCTGGGAGGATAATGGAGAGTTAGTCAAAATCGAGACCGATGGTTGTATGGCGTCCGACTTTGACCAATATGGTGATATGGAAGCTTTCGGTGTTCATCCTGATTGGCAACGTCAACTTTCCAAATTTGCCTCCGTCCAGGACCGTCTTCGCGAGTGGCAACCAGATGTCATGAATAAGATCAAGGTTTTCTCGTGCATGACCATCAAGGCTCTCGATATCGATGCCATTCGCATTGATAAGGCCACTCAAGTTACTGTAGACGCTCTTGCTACCTGGGCTTCGAGCACACGGGAGTGCGCCGCAAAGCTCAATAAAACCAACTTCTTTATCCCGGGCGAAGTCACTGGTGGTGACACCTTTGGTTCTCTGTATATGTGAGTCACTCGATGCTCTCATTCCGGATGTCGTCGATAATCATCTCTTTATCAGTGGTCGTGGTCGTACTCGCACACAACTTCCTCCAGGATTCCTAGCAGCTGCCAACGTCACTGCAGATCAGAATCAATACTTCCTCCGTGAAGCCCCTCTCAATGCCCTGGATGGTGTGGCTTTCCACTACTCCATCTACCGTGCACTTGCACGCTTCCTTGGCATGGATGGTAACCTCCAGGTGGCATACGATGTTGACATCAATTTTGTTACGGCGTGGAACCAGATGTTCGTGAACAATGATTTTCTCAATCCTCGGTTTGGCAATGTGGATCCCCGTCACATGTTTGGAACCAGTAACTTCGATATCTTCCGTTGGCCAAGTTTGGAAAACGGAACACAAAGGAGCGTTTTGGCGACGTTCATTACCACGTTGGTTATGCCGGGAATACCATTGGTGAGTCTTTTTCGCCCTTTGTCTGAAGCACTTGCTCAACCCATCAAAGCTTTACTATGGCGAAGAACAAAATTTCTATCTTTTCGACAACGGTGCTTCCAACTATCTTTACGGGTAAGCACGGCACCAAAAGCATCCTGAGGGTGTTGTTTGACGCTTTTCACAGCCGACAGGCGATGACCAGCAATCTCGCTTGGAAACGACATGGCTGTTATACTCTCGGCTCGGAGCAATACTTCAACATGCCTCTCGAAAAGTCTCTCTTCGGCTGCTACGATGATTGGAACGCGCTCGATCATTTTGATCCGACTACCGATACCCGACGGCTAATGACCCGTTTCCACTACCTGCGAGGCGTGTATGGTGCCCTCCAAGACGGCTTCAACCTTGTCCAACGTGGAAACTGGACGTATCGGATCGAACGACCTGGTTCAAATAAAACCCAAACCGAAATGGGTTTGTGGTCAGTCTCGCGAGCTGCACTTCCCGGTGTTCAAACTCTGAACGGAACGTTCAACGACCAAATTTGGCTGCTCTTTACCAACGAAAATTCGACCAAGACCTGGAGTTTTAATTGCAAAGAGTCACTCTGGATTTCGTCCCCCTTCAGATCGGATGCCGTTGTCAGAAATCTTTTCCCTCCTTACGAAACATATAGCCTTGAGGATTCTTTATCGTCTTTCAACAATGATGGCAAGGCCCCATGGTTTGGTTGTCTTGCTCAGGTCACTATGGAGCCGTACGGCTTCAAAGCATTGGTTCCCGTCGAGCAGTGGGTTCCTCAGCTCCCTGCTATCACCAAGTTTATTCCCGGTCACGACCATCGTATCATGGCCAAAACAGGCGAGCCGAATGCGACCACGGTCGATGTCACTCTGGAGTTCAACGTTCCTATGGATTGTGATGGTGTTACCCAGAGCATTTCGTTGAACATGACTTCGTCAGGAAAGGGTGGACAACCGACGATCACGAATGTGAAGTGCGGTGCTGTGTCGAATCCTGATCCTGCGAAGATTGTTGGGGCTGATGTTTCTGTTTGGTCTTGGTCTGCAACGTTGACGAATTTCCTGGATGGAGTTCTGACGCTTACTGTTGATCGTGCGCCTTCGCAAGGTGGTAACGCAACTACTAACGTAAGTTGTACTCTCGATTCCCTTTGAAGGCTGCGCTGAAGATACGTGTTTCCAGGCAAGAGATCACCTGTTGTTGCGCAAGGGAGCCGCTAATAATGTCATGGTCTTCCCCGAGAATGATTACGATAAAGACGGCTCGTTCAAGTTCTCTAATGGACAATATACCTTTGAACACAAGGCCTTTGGTGCTGACATGTTCCGATACTCGTGGAACTTCGGAAAGAACTGGACGCAATGGAAGAACTGGGAGGATACCACTACGATAGAAGCTTCGGTCTTCCAACAACCTGAGAATTTCTGGGATGGCGATCACATAATGGTGCAGTGTATGTGATTTTGACTGGGTTTACCTGATATGTTTGGCTCACGCTTGTAACAGACTGGAGCGAGGCCACACTCTCTGTCGCTGCTGTCGTTCATGCAGACACACAATATAGCGGTCCTCAGCGCCGGATGCCTCAACTTCTGCTTCGTGGCCCCTACAATAACTGGGGCTTCGATCAAGGTCTTCCTTCGAAGATGCAGTTGAACTCGGATGGCAAGTGGGAGATCGAGCTCATGGCTTCCTGGCCAACCCAGGTTCAACTCAACGTTTGGGGCTATGATGATTATTTCTACGGTGATACTGACGGTGACGGTGTCCTCGATCGCCTCCCTCCCAATAGTGTTGCACCCAACTACCTCAATATGTCCGCACCGCCCAAACCTCATCTCGCGTGGTCGCTGCTCGTCGACGATTCCACCATGTCTTGGTCATTGCAACCCCGTGGTCAAGCTGCCGTTGGTGCTATCATGTACTCCCTCCTTCTTTCGATTCCCCTTATCACCGGTACCCTCGCTGTTCTGATCTTCATGTGGACTTTCTATGGAATCAAGCACAACCAGTATGGTGTCAAGACGAAGAGCCACACGAGCTATTTCCCTATTCTCGGAGCCCTCTCGAACAAATCGACTGCAGACCTGAAGGACAGTACACCAATGACGGAAAAGATCTTTGGTCACAAACAAACATCGGAAGTCATTGGGTGGCCAGAGGACAGGAACAAGCGGAGGAAGGTGTTGATTGCGACGCTGGAGTATGAGATCATTGATTGGAAGTTGAAAGTCAAGATCGGTGGTCTCGGTGTCATGTCTAGTTTGATGGGCAAGGCAATGACGGATGTTGATCTTGTGTGGGTTGTCCCCAAGGTCAAAGACCTCGATTATCCTGCTGGGGACCCCGCTGAACCTATCGAGGTTATCATCTTCGGCGAACCCTACCTCATTGAAGTCGAGACTCATCAGTTGGACAATATTACCTACGTGATCCTCGACAGTCCTGTTTTCCGCGCCCAAACCAAATCCGACCCGTATCCCGCTCGCATGGACGACCTCAGCTCTGCTATCTTTTACTCGACTTGGAACCAAGCTATCGCGGCCACTATTCGCCGATTCCCTGACATTGATATCTATCACATCAACGATTACCATGGCGCCCTTGCGCCCATCTATCTCCTTCCCAAGGTCATTCCTGTGTGCCTGTCATTGCATAATGCCGAGTTCCAGGGTCTTTGGCCGCTGCGAACAAAGGAGGAGATGAAGGAAGTCTGTTCGGCATTCAATATCAGCAAGGAGCATTGCACGAAGTATGTTCAATTCGGAAACACATTTAATTTGTTGCATGCGGCTGCTTCGTTTATCAGCGTGCATCAAAAGAGTGTTGGTGTGGCCGGTGTGTCAGACAAGTATGGGAAGCGTAGTTGGGCAAGGTATCCTGCACTTTGGACGTTGAAGCATGTTGATTCGTTGCCGAATCCTGACCCATCGGATATCGCGGCGTTGGATGAAAAACCGGTGAAGGCGAAGGATGTGCAGATTGATCAGGAGGCGGAGGCTGCGAGGCCAGAGTTGAAGAGGCAGGCGCAGGAATGGGCCGGGATTAAGCAGGACCCCAATGCAGATTTGTTCGTATTCGTTGGACGGTGGTCGAAGCAGAAGGGTGTAGATTTGATTGCCGATGTTATGCCAGGATTGTAAGTTCATCTTTTCTCGTACTGGCAACTCTGGTACTCACTGTTTCCTGCTTAGGCTCGAGAAACGACCTTCGATTCAGTTGATCGCTGTTGGACCCGTCATTGACTTGTATGGAAGATTTGCCGCGGAGAAGCTAGCTAGGTTGATGGAGATGTACCCTGATCGCGTCTACTCCAAGCCCGAGTTCACTGCGCTACCACCTTACCTGTTCAGCGGTGCTGACTTTGCCTTGATTCCTTCTCGTGATGAACCCTTTGGTCTTGTTGCTGTCGAATTCGGAAGAAAGGGTGCTCTCGGAGTCGGTTCTCGTTTAGGCGGTCTCGGTCTTATGCCTGGTTGGGTGAGCAAACCTTTATCTCGATGACTACGGCAGGATTTCCTGATTGTTTGGATAACAGTGGTACCCTGTTGAATCAAGCTCAACGGCGCACATGCTTTCACAGCTGACGAAGACGATCAAGATGGCTTTGAAGTCTACGGAAGAGGAGCGTGCGATTCTTCGTGCCCGTTCAGCCGTGCAGCGGTTCCCTGTCGTCGAATGGCGTCAACGAATGGAAGACTTCCACAAACGTAGTATTACCACCAGTCGACATGTCTCTGGACCCAACGCTTGGAGACCTAGCGATGGCGGTGGCGTCGGTATGCATCCAATGGCTGACACGGATGATTGGAACCCTGTCGCTCAGGCGCAACCTGATCAACCTGGATGGGATAGTCGGAGTGTGAACAGCTACATGAACTCACCAGCGCAGCGGAGTCAGGAATCGCTTGTATATGGGGAGCACGCGATACCACCTCGATTGGGCGGCGACGATGACTACTTCAGCCAGAGGGGAAGTGGCCAGTCTTCTAACCAGGGTTATACGGACTTTTTGGAGAGGGCAAACAAGGCTATTGCGAGAGATCAAAAGGGCGCCCCCGACCCTTTCTTAGATGGAACTCTTACACCTTCGAGGCCTTTCGGTGCTCACTCGAGAGTTTCGTCGGTAGAATCCATCTCATCCATCGTGGATGAGAAATCAAACTCGCCGTTGAACAAGGCCATCGCTTCGGTAAGACACCTCAATCCGAAAATAAGATTGGTCTTGACCGTTCTGCTCTACAGTTCACGGATTCCGATGGTGGTGTTGCTTCTGAGTTCGTTCAGAAGCTGCAGACGCTCAATGCTAAGAATTCTGAACATGAACTATCCATTGAGAAGTACCTCATGAAGAGTGAAGAGGCCTTCTTTGGCAAAGTCCGGAAAGACAAGCTCTCGAGCGCTGCCAGTATCAGGTCCTCTCAGCGCGATTCTGTTTGGGGTACACCATCGCCCTCAATTTACTCCCGTCCTGATTGTAAGTCTTTTTTCAATCTGATTCTCATACCGATGTTAATATCGTTACAGCCCCGACCACCCATAATTTCTCGCAGTCTGACGTTGAGGGTGCTCTTCCTCATGACACCACTCAACCGGATATCGTTCCCATGACTGGGTTGCAGATTGCTATGTCAAGAGAAATCAAAGGCTGGCCGTTGTACACTATCGTCATCGCCATGGGCCAGATGCTGAGTGCAACGAGTTTCCAAATCACCTTGCTTACTGGTCGTAACTGGCAAGATAACATCCAGCTTTATGTCTTGGGCGCTGTCTTCTTGGCTGCGTCGGCAGTTTGGTACCCCATGTTCCGTTTGAAACCCTCTATCTATGTTCTCTCTTTCCCCTGGATATTCTTCGGCCTCGCATTTTTCTTGATTGGCTTACCTTCCATTCACTCGGTCTTTGTGCCTGCCCACCAAGGTCTAGCTAGCGCTGCGACATGGTGTTACGCCGTCGCTTCCGCCGCTGGGTTCTTATTCTTTGGCCTCAACTTCGGTGAAGAAGCGGTACGCCGATTCCGCGTGGTATTCGGGATATCTTACTGATGATTTACTATTAGGGTGCCGCAACTGAAGTCTGGACAATGCGAGCATGTATTGTGCAAGGTTCTCAACAAATCTGGGTCGCTGCACTCTGGTACTGGGGTTACTCGCTCAACGGTCGGGAGGACGGGTACATCCCTCCCTGGTGGATCTGTCTGATCGTATGGCCTCTGGCCTGTGTCAGCTTCCTCTTCGCCTATGTCATGCTCTATGGCTTGCCAGAGTATTACCGTCAAACGCCGCCTAAAGTTCCTCACTTCTTCAAGACCTTGTTCCGTCGCAAACTCGTTCTCTGGTTCCTCGCGTCGGAAATTTTGCGAGACTATTGGCTGAGTGGAGTAAGTATGCTTTTAACATTTTCGTTGAAATATGCTAATGGTGCTTCTAGCCGTATGGACGCAACTGGAGCTTCTTGTGGAGTGTGCCAGTACCCAAATGGCAGATTCTGCTCCTCGTCATCACATTCTTCGTTTTCGTTTGGGCGATCATGCTTCTCATTCTCACACACTTCAGCAAAACCCACACTTGGTTACTGCCCGTCTTCGCGGTCGGTCTTGGCGCGCCCAGATGGTGTCAAATGCTTTGGGGTACCTCATCTCTCGCGCTGTACATCCCGTGGGCAGGCTCCGGAGGACCTTACCTCGGCATCTCGCTATGGTTGTGGTTGGGAGTGTTGGATGCTATTCAAGGTGTTGGTCTGGGTATGATCTTGCTCCAGACCTTGTCTCGTCTGCACGTCTGTGCTACACTTGCGCTTGCACAAGTGATAGGTTCCATTTGTGTCATGGTAGCTCGTGCGACGGCTCCTAACCGTGTTGGACCCGGGACTGTATTCCCGGATGCCTCAAAATGGGACTTCAGCGAAGGTCTTAAGGGTAAGCAACGTCTCGCATTGCTTGTTGGAAGGCATGCTCAATTGTTTATGCGCTTACAGGAAGCCCAATGGCGTCCGCTCCCTTCTGGATAGCTCTCATTTGTCAACTAATTATTGTTCTTGGTTACTTCTGGTTCTACCGGAAGGAACAACTCTGTAAGCCTCCCCCTTGTTTGATTGCAGTATATGTCTGACGCTCCACGCCTTACAGCACGCCCATGATCACGATTCACCAAAATTACTATACGGACTAAAGGACAATGGACTTAAAACACGCTTTGTTGCACATGGACTTCTCACTACTACAAAATCTTTGACAACCTAGTAGATGGTTTCTATATCGCTCCTTGCATTTATCGTTCGTTTATGGTTATTATAACTGCATAATTGGGTTTGTAAATGGGTGTTCGAACATTCCACTGGCTGGCATCTTCATAGTCAATATAATTGTAATGCGCAACATTGTGAGGTAGACATTTTGAATAGTTCGATGCTTAGTTGAAATGACTTTGGCCAAAGCAGTGCCGGGTCCGATCCTTTGACCCTGGACTCCATCATCATGCTTGGACTGGAAGGCTACGGTAGCGGCAGCGAGAGCGATAGCAGCAGCGAGAAACAGCAGCCCACAAAGTCCCCGTCTACGACTGTCTCAACGGCAACAAAGCCTTCGGCGAAGTTACCGCCGCCATCTTCTAATGGCCCATCCTCGTCCAAAATATCGCTGCCTCCACCCAAAACAACGAAACGGGCACCGAAGAAGATAACCATTGGACTGCCTGCACTACCGAAAGACGAGAACGAGGAAAAGGACGACATAGAACTCGAACGACCTGCGGCGAAGAGGCAGAGGACGGGAGCTGGAGCCTCGTCTTTGCTGTCCATGCTACCTGCGCCGAAGCAGAAGGCACCTGTGGCTCTACAATCGGAACGTGTTCTAGGTGGAGGAAAAGGACCCGGGTTGGTTTTCACTACGAGACCAACCACTGCCCCAGCCCCAAGTAACGCGGTTGCGGGAGGAGAAGATGAGGGGGAGGCAGATGAAGGCGACGAAGAACAAGCCAAACCTACAATAGCGGAATCTGCAACTTCTACGACCAGTAGTGCATCTTCGTTGCCTTTCTTGCCTCCTTCTCTGGCTAAAGGCAGAGCGAATATCTCTCTTGAAGACAAACCAAAGGCGTCCAGTAAACCACCGTTGCCAAAGGTATCTGCAGCTCCGGCAGTTGATTCCTCCCCGTTAGGTATGTAACACCCATGCTTAGCTGAGACCTATACACTGGAAATCTGAGTAGGGGATTCAAAAACAAGCACCTCTTCAACTTCAACATCTGCTCCTTCCTTCTCCATCCCAACCCTATCCTCGGCACCTGCAATTCCAACATTCGAACCCCCTGAACCAACACCTCAGGATCCGTACCCAGGTTACTATCAACTACCGTCCGGTAGCTGGGCCGCTTACGATCCAGAATACTACGAACGATTCAGGAAAAAGTGGCAGGACGAATATGATGCCTATGTCCGTGGGTTGGAGAAGGGTACAATCAAAGGGTTTGAAGGGTACGAGGAGGGTGCTTCGGAGGTTGATGCTATGAGGGTGATGGAGAAGGCCAAAGTAGAGATTAAAGAGAGGGAGGAGAAGAAGGCGCTGACGAAGGGTGCTACTGGACCGCCTGAGCAACCCAGGATGAAATTCAGCGTGAGTTCCCCTCGACTTTCGTTGCGGATTTGGAGCGGGATGCTGATTTTTATAACCTCACAGGCGAGCAAGCTCAGTGGTATTGCAAGGTCAAGGCACCAGCTATCTACCCTGCTCAGAGACGCATACGAGAACAGGGAAGCATTGGAGGAGAAGATTGCAGAGGGTAGAAGGAACCGCAAAGAAGCTGGAAATAAATATGGTGAGTATCTCTGTATTTTGTATGATATCCTAGTGCCCTGAAACCTATTTTAAAGGCTTCTAGACGACATCCCATGTGCTCAGTCTATAGGTTGTATAACTCAGAGATAATTGGCAGCCCTTACTTGGGTGTTTCCAATATTATGAACGTTCACTCTTGACGGTATCCTGAGGTGCCATCAGCTACCTTCGTACTTAACATTTATCACACGTGGTGCCCGGCTTCGTGCGTATGATCGCCCCTCCAATTCACCACACAGGTAGCCGACCACTGAAGCAGATAATTCAAACATCTGCTCTCGTGGGCGCTGTTGGAATGAAACTCTAAACAAGGGTGAAGGTTAGGTAAGTACCTGGGACTTAATTTGCTTATTCTTAGAACGAGATGGGTATCCCCGTCGACAACCTTCCAACCAACGACGACAATGCACGATCCCAACAATTCGAATTCCACCAACCACAGCCGCAGTCCAACTATGGCTGTCATAGACATCGATACCCCTGTTCTGGTTCGTGTGTTCAGGACCTCCAGCGGTAAGCCGCTCCGTAGAACGAGGAAGTTCCAAGCTTAGCTTCAGCTCGACGGGACTCCGCGGTGACTTCGTTGTTCAGAATCCATTGTTCGTCATTATCATAGCT
Organism: Podaxis mareebaensis; assembly: GCA_018524725.1. NCBI lineage: Eukaryota > Fungi > Basidiomycota > Agaricomycetes > Agaricales > Agaricaceae > Podaxis > Podaxis mareebaensis. The sequence goes on along the minus strand of JAEUWP010000562.1, from coordinate 786,923 downwards.
GCGCGGAGCAGGGTAGTAGAAGGTTCGTTGAGAGAGAAGTCGTTAGCTCGATCCCAGTTTTCCCGGAGTTGCCAGATAGGAACGCCGACAGGGTTCCAGGCAAGCACAATTCCTCCATATGTCGTGTTGCTCCTTTCAAGCCTATGGTCAACAGTGCCCTTGGGTTTATTGGTTCGATCAATGATGGACGGAGTTGAACAAGGCCGGCACCCTAATCGCCCCAGGATGGGACAGACCTGGGTGATGTCGAGTGAGATAGCAAGGGATACTGTTGTCAATTCCTTCAAGCCTAAGCCCGAAATTGAAGAACTGCAATTCGCCAGCGTTCTGGCGGAGGGGACTCGTCTTACGAGCGACAATGAAGAGGTTGAGTTCCTTACTTACTAACGCTTATTTCTTTCTTAACCGGGCCTCTTTCAAACTATCTCACATGTGCGCTGTTTACCCGGTTGTATGTATCATTTCCTCGGTTGTACGTACTATTTACTCGGCTGTTATACTTCCAGTCATACCAACAATTCCTTGTTCGTCAACACACCACAGCTGAGCTACATCTTTGCCTGTCCACACCCCGTTTATGGTAGTCTTCCTGTCCACGATGAGTGGATTAGTCGCACGATAGTCGAACGTCTTGATCCGAATATCAGGCTTGTTAAACGCAGCAGCTTCGAGGAGCATGAGTGCCGTCAAAGGACCGTGCACCAGCCGTTCTGCAAATAAGGTCAGCTCATCGAGTTGAAGTCAAGCCAAGGTACATGTACCTGGATATCCTTCCTTCTTCTGTGAATATTCTTTGTCAAGGTGGATATGGTGCGCGTTGAACATGAGCGCGGAAAAGCGGAAGAGTGTGACCACACTTGGCGTATACGTGAAGGAGAAGTCAACGGACGAGGGAACCTGTACAGCTATCTGGACCCTCAGTGGAAGACTAGAAACAAATCCCCGGAATACATACGCTTAGGACCAGGCTTCTTCTTCTCCTCATCTTCCTTAACCTCAAAATACACATGTGCCCTCTCTTCAACCAATGAAGGTTTTCCCTTCATACCATCCATCTCATACTCAATCTTCTGCGTAACGAAAACCATAGGTTTCCCCTTCTCAACACCCTTCAACTTGACATCCGCAACACTCGACCTTGCATGCACCTTTGAACCAACAAGCATCGGATCTTTATTATCCCATGACATCTTCCCACCAGCCCACATCCTACGTAGGAACGGCGCAGGGGGTGAAATTTCTTCATCCGTGCCATCTGCACGTAACAAGTGCTCGGGTTTACGTGCGTGGAAGAATGCCAATTGTGCGCCGTAGGGCACTGGTTCACCCATCTTGGGCTCAACATAGGGCCTACGAGTGCCGTCGCGTGTCGGAAGGGTGATGTATAAGTCGGATAGGGGTTCATAATGGAAAGTATCGCTTAATGTGGCTGTCGGTGGGTTCTTCATCCATTTGTCTAGTGCCTCGGAGTGGTAGTTCTGTCTCCGGGGTATCCGGTGTAGAGCTGCGCGGGGGAGCATCCTAGAGAACATGTTCAGACAATGGTCAGGTTAGGTATCAGGGATACCATTTTCATTGCATCAGATTGGCGGTTTATAAACATGTTCAGAAGGAAGACCAGCGTGTGCAATTGTTCTGAACGGACACCTCTTTTCGGCGGTTTTCACTCACGCACACCACTTATCAACCGGAATTCAATGACGCTAGAAATATGATCCTACAGTCATGGGAGAAAACACATGTAAGTCGGATTAGAGTTTAGCAGTCGGTTGGTAGTGGTATATACACTAGAGCCTGCACTATCAGTACCAGTGTACACAAATGTCCTAGGCAACAATATTAGATTATAACAACTGGATGGTGAAAAGACGACATAGAAGGGTATCAAGCACAACAACAATAAAGATGTAGCGAATAACAATATCCTACAGCATTCGAGTCGGTCAGATAGTCGCAACACTGCGAGTCGCATCCTTCTTCTCGCCCTCAGAAGGTTTTGGCCTCTTGTTGTTCGTAGGCGGGTGAGGCGCAAAATCGACTGCGTAGTGCCCATAGGGGCTGAGTAGAGTGCCTAAGCACTGATGGACTTCCACTTGGAATTCCTCAAAGGGGTATGTTTCGCCATCGACGGCCAAATGGCCCTTCTTCTTCAGAGGTTTCACTCGGTATGCGTGAGCCTTGACGTAGTGAAGCTGTGACAGAGCGTGAGTAAGCGGCAACAGGTGAAAGCGGGTTGGTTTACCTTCGGTAGCCAAAAGCTATCCCCTTTCTCTGCTCCTGCCATGCCTGCAATAACATCTTTTCGTGAAGACTGACGGTGCATCAGTGACAAGAATGAGGCTCAACAAGCATTTGACTCACCAGCGGCATTGCCATAACATCAATTAGGCCGTCATCGGGTAGCGATACAGGGAAGGCCATGTAATCCCTGGCATTTCCATAAATAAATAAGGAATATACAACTAGAGTCGCCAACGTACCGCCCAACGAAGGGTCCTTTGCCGGCGTAAACATACAACAAAGGTTCATCAAACGTAGTCCAACCCTCGTTATCTTCTGGTTGGAACTTCAACGGTGGTAACGTCTCAGCGACATCATTCCCGGGCGCCGCGGGTGATACCCCGTTTGCAGGGCGAGACTTTTTATTCTTGCGATGTAGCGAGACACTCTCGGCCATCTTGTGTTTGTCTTTCTCGGCGGCTTTGTAAGATAGCTGAACTGGGCATGCTTTGAACTGGATAACTGAACATGCCGTCAGCAAACGGGGTTTGGATTCAAAAAAAGGGGTGAAAAAACTTAGCACACACTTCCGCGCAGTAGTCCCACCATGAACCGCGTATCACCCATCCAACGTAGATGCTCGGTTCCAATGTCAAGGTCCGCCATAAGCCCCAAAGATTGTGACATGAAGGATATCGATCTCTTGTTTCCTTGCGTGAACGAAAATAAATCCACTTTCATTGGTTGGCCTGTAGCATGGTCAGTCGAAATCACCCGCATGCACATGGTCATACGCACCCTTAATAACGTTGAGAGCAGCCACCGTGACATCAAAGCCATGCTAGACGATATGAGACTGTGCATGTTGGGCTGCAGGTGAAATGTACTCACCTCTGCGCCGAGAAGGTTTAACGAGAGCCCGTTACCAGATCCTGTGGGTATGGGTGCCACCGGTATGCTAAATGCCTTGAGTGGGTCGGCATGTTCGGCGAATCCGTTGAGCACTTCATGTATCAGGCCGTCCCCGGATACTGTTACCACCGCATCATAATTTGTCGCGAGATCCTTGGCAATGTCGTGTGCATGGCCGTTATGTGTAGTGTCTAAAGAGCATGGCCTTAGCCAAGTACCAGGAATATGGAGATGCTACCTACATGTAACATGAAGTTGGCAGCCGGCCGCGCGGAAAATGGGCTCAACTATTTTTGAGAAGACAGCTGCACCCTTTTTCTGTGCTCACACATAAGTGGACAATTATGAAAGAGAGGAACATTGTAGGAGACGTACCACTCCTCCGTGGGGGTTCACTAGGACCCTCAGACGACGTGACCGCTGAATGCCATAACCTGCGGACGTCATCGGCCAAAGGCACACGCGAAATTAAAAGCAAGCTCACCTTCATATACTGTATTCATGAGTTTCTCAGCCCACTCAATAGCTTGTGCTTCATCTTGCACTGTTCCGGTGACCTTGACAAGCGCCAGCGAAGTTGCTGTCTTCCTGTTCTTCTTGTTGATCAGGTATGCAACATGCATTAGGTGATCGTCATCGTCGTAGCTGCTCGAGAGGACATGGTGGTGGGGCACAGTTAACTCGGGAGAGTCTGGTGAGAACAGGTCAGCCGAAACCGGACTCGAGAACAAAAAGACAAAAGGCGGGCCGGGCCCGAAACATGCCTCCGGCAATGACAACAAGTGCGTCGTCGGTGAGCTTGAAGGTGAACTTGGAGTGTAGTGTGGCGACGTGTATATCCATGGAGGGGAAATATGTAAGGTAGGCGGAGAGGGGGAAGGGAAGCGGGTGGGAGAACAGGGCAAGATGTAGGGCGCCATTTGTTTGGAAATAGTCGCTACGGCTTGCGGCTGCTGTAAAGGGGTTAGAACTTGGGACATTAGCCTGATCTGGCCCTTGCCGTCCATTCGCGATGCCAACATCCTCTCCACTGAGCTGATTGCGTTGCTCGTTGCATTCACCGCTCCAACGCTACTCGGATTCGACCTATCTTGTCATTTCCTCCCGATGTTGACACGCTTGCGATCAGCATGGAACGCGAACATCCAATTATGGCATGATCAATTCAAGAACATATATCACAGAAATAACACACATTTCTGACTCAACTGCTTGCTCAGCAAAAATGACCATCGTCCATGCAGTCGCACAGAAGGGCTTTGGGGCTGGTACTAACAATCTTTACGATCGGTGCGTCTCCGTGGCACCTACACATTTTCACCGTAGCCTTACCTCTTTGTTTGCTTAGTGCTCGCCCCAGCTATCAGCCGGCTGCTCTGGAGCATGTCCGCAAGGCGTTGAGAAACCTCGGGCCATACAATATTGTGGAGTGAGTTGGCAATGAAATTGGCTTGGAGCACAACTGAATTTTTTCAGGATCGGGTCTGGAACAGGAATCTTCACAAGGGCGCTGCTGGCTGATCCAGAATGGAATAAATCTATCAAGGAGCTCATAGCAATCGAGCCAAGCAATGGCATGCGTGACATTTTTGCAAAAACAGTACACGATGATCGCGTCTTTTTGCGTGAAGGAACATTCCAAGATACTAGCGTTGAAGATGGCTGGGCTGACCTTGTTGTGATTGCTCAGGTATAGTGACCCCAGGTTATGGTAGAGTCTAGCTGACTGGAGGTCCGTCACAGGCTTATCATTGGTGCCCCGATTATGACCTCGCCTCGGCGGAGTTTGCTCGGATTCTCAAACCTAACGGGACGGTTGCATACGTATGGAACCTGGAAGACAGGTCAGTAGCGTCTACTGCGCCCAGATCCACAGTTTCTTATTATATCCGACAGGGAGGCCGCGCGGTGGGTGGCCCAGGTCAGAGAGACCATTGAGCAGCATGAGGCAAACTCTCCCCAATTCCGCCACTTCTTTTGGAGGCAAACTTTCGACACCTCGTCATACAAGAAATTCTTTGAGCCTCCTGAAGAGTTCATATGGTCTTACTCCCTCACAGCGACAGAGGACATTGTTGTCGACAGAGCGAGCAGCAAAAGCTACATCGCCATCCTTCCGCCTGATCAAAAGGAAGAGGTTCGTCAGAAGTTGAGGGAGATAATCAAGAGAGGTGAGGACAAAGAGTGGATTGACAAGTCTTCTGGCACTTTCCACTATCCTTACCAGTGTTGGGTTGTTATTGCACAGAAGAAGTAGCCACAGTGACTGCTCGGTTTGTGCCAAGTTTGTGTTAGTTGGCAAGGTAGAATGAATTATCTTATCTTGTCTGTACACGATCACGTGCAAAGGCGCGTATGAGCATGTTGATTTCACGTGACGAGCTAAATGCGCGAATTCAAAGTCCGCAATGGTGACGGCACATAAGAAGACGCGCCTCGATGAAGTCCATTCCACGTCTTTCTTCCCCAACTACCACCAACCCCTCTGATTTTTAACAATGGCACCAAAAGTGAGTTGAATGTTATGTGGATGTACGTCCGTTGACTAAATGGTTTAATATAGCCCGCTTCCACCGCTGGGAAGGCCCCTGTCTCCACTGCCTCTAAGGCCCCCGTCAAGTCTGATGCAGCTAAGACCGCTAGCAAGAGCAAAGCCACCTCGGGTGGTGCTGATTCCGATAAGAAGAAGCGCAAGAAGTCGCGCAAGGAGACTTATAGCTCTTATATCTACAAGGGTGTGTTTGGTTATTTGAAGCTTAAGTTTTTCCCTCCTATTAACGTTCGGTCAGTACTCAAGCAGGTACATCCTGACACTGGTATCTCCAACAAGGCCATGGCCATCCTCAACTCGTTTGTCAACGATATTTTCGAGCGCATTGCCACCGAAGCTTCCAGTATGTCCTGGCCTTGTCCACCATATTTCAGTAGCTGACTATCAGCTCAGAACTCGCTGCCTACTCCAAGAAGTCTACAATTTCCTCTCGTGAGATTCAAACGAGTGTGCGCCTGATCCTCCCTGGTGAACTTGCCAAGCATGCCATTTCTGAAGGTGAGCTTGAACCACTGAGATCCAGGGCCGTCTATTGATCTCTTTTAATAGGTACCAAGTCTGTCACCAAGTTCTCCTCTGGTGGCAAATAAGATTGTTTCGCGGCTTCATCAAGTTCATTTGTTCTTGCTACTTTGACTGCTTTCATGTTGATTGGAGACTAGATTGGCGGGGATATAATGTCTTCTTTGTACATTAGCTTAATTTATTTGCGATACCTCTGCAATAGATGCCATATAGCATCCTCTCCGCATCTGGGTTAGAAAGTTGGAGACTTGGATGAAAGTGGAACGCTTATGGCCCCTCTCCAGTGACAAGTTGTCTGTTCGGTGATTATTTGGTTGTATTTGGACCCAAGGCTAATAACCTTGGGTTATTCGCTTTTACTCACTTTAAGTCCCTTTCGAATAAGGTCAAACACGGCAGGGTTATAATCATGGCTACCTTTTCTCCCTCTCCAGCACCGCGTCGCTCGTCAAGATTACGGCAAAAAGCTACTTCACCCGTACGAAAATCGGCCAGGCTGGCCACAGCCCAAAAGACTGTAGCGCGTCTCAGTCCTCCTGGTCTTAATGATCGCCTGCAACCAACGCTTATGGACGTTGATGAGACCGAATCTATAGCAACAGAAAGAAGCACTACAAGAGTATACGGGGAAACGATATACGCGAAATCCGACGAGCTGACGGTCTCTTTCTACGCCAGTCTGCCAGTGGAAGTGAAGCAGGTTCTTCGGAGTGCTGGTATGATTCCTTTGTACCGGAATCGATGTGACCCCATATGAATCCACTTCCTAGATTTCTTCAAAGACCCATATACTGGCTCTGTCGATACTGTCACTGGTTTTGCGCTCGTAGCATCTGTCCAAACTTGTTTCGTGTGGCAACATGTACAGGTATGTTCACTTTCGGGTTTGGACTGGTAAGCTTTTGAACGTGAGCCTTAGGCGATACGCGGTACTCCTACATGTTATATTTTCTCATGTCCACAAGATGATACGGGCGCGAATCCGCCTCTACACGCATTCATCCCGCATGGTCCATCGCGCGAACCAGGACTTATTCTCGCTTCACCTTCTGGCCAAGTCCGGTTCTGGGAAAGCATCAGCATTGGTTTGGCAGGTGGCGAGAACTATTCTACGATGCATTTGGATTTGAAGGAGGACGAACATATGACGAATTTTGTTCGAGCTGATGTGAGTTGCGTTGATTCCTTCTGTAGACTTAGTTTGAGTGTTAAATTTTGAAAGGCCCAAACATTCATCGCGACGACTTCGTCTGGACGCCTTTTCCGATTGACCCTCACCTCGACCGGAGGCAAATATCATCTCGTGTCACGTCTCTTTGCTCGCCCCACACCTTCACTCTCCCTCTCACGTCTCATTCCTTCTCTCTTTGGCTCATCACATCTCAGTCCCGCTGATGCGATGAACGCATATGTAAGCTCCGTTGCTCTAGGTAAACCTTCGGCTACGGGAGAAAGGGAAGTCTGGACGTTGGTCAACGAGAGGGTGCAGAAGTGGGAGTTGAAGCCTGAAGGGTGGGAAGAGTTACTATTGGACAAGAATGTTGTGGAGTTGTTAAAGTCAGCTGTGAAGGACGAGTTTGGGATTAAGGAGAAGGATCAGTCAATGGATTTCGAATTGATTGATCTCGGGTTCGAGAGGTGCGTTTTTTACTTCACATTACCATTAAGGTATAGTGTATCGATTCTTTAACACAGTGAAGACAAGCTTGTTGTCCTCGTTTCGTATGCTCATACAGAGGAGATTTCGTATATGTCAACGGATACGCCTGGAACGCGTCGGGTTTTCACCCTGGTCAGGTTGTCGGTTTACGGAGATACTTTCAAGGTCGAGAATGTGAAGACGGTGCCATACCAAACGGTGAGTAAACTTAAATACTCGCACAGCACCTGAAATTGAGGTTGATCCAGACAGCAACAAGTGGTGCGCCTACGCATCCTCGGATACAATTTTTGGCGAGTGGTGCTGTCGTCGTTGTGCAATTCGGTGATGCCGTGGCTCTAGTAGCTCGGGGTACGTTATTTAAACAGGGGGGAAGTAAACATAGACTGAGACCGTCTGATTATCTGGCAGATTCGGATTACCGAGACCGTCTGGAACTCAAGTCTGCGAGTGACAGAACGCTGGGTGTTGGTGCATATGAGTCAGACAGTACGTTGTTGATGCTGACTGCGTCGACGATGATGAGAGTTGTCGTGGATGTTGACAAGATCGACGCCTTCGATTATGAGTGAGGAGCTCTCTATCATTGACCGAGTTTTGCCAAGCTGAACGCATTACTAGGACCGGCCATACCAACCTCATCAAGTCAATCATGATGCAGGCTATCTTGTATGGATCCCTACCTGAAGTTTGTTTCTTCTATTGCGGCGCCATTTTTGATTAATGACAATTCATACAGAATCCACTCCACTTCAGCTTCCCTCCTGAGGTGGACGCGGAAAGGTTGATGCAGGGGGCCGAGCAACTTAGCAAAGCCGTTCTTCGTTCTGGTACGCTTCTGTCGCTGGATGGTTCGAGTGCCGTAAGCCTAACTTGTGTCAGCTTCGGAGGTTGTGTGCAAGAATCATGACTTAACATCTCAGTTGACTAGTCGCAAAGAACGGCTTAGTTGGCTAATTCGGTTCATCAACGACAACGCGGTTCTTGGCAAGGTAAGAGAGGAGAGTTTCTCCGAGGCAACGGTGTGGGATTGAACTCTTTTAGCTTTCCCAAAGGAGTCGGCAACAACTCGCAACGGACGCTGAGAAACTCTATGCAGCTCACCAGTTATGGATGCAGTACAATGACCTCCTTGCGTGAGTACTTCAGGTTTTAACGTTTGGCCTACTCTCAGTTGAACTCTCTTGTAGCACTAACCCCCCATTCAGCGTCCTAAACGACGCCGTGCATGATTACATGGCTGAAATCGGCGAAGGCTTTCACGAGGATGTCCTACGCGCATTTTTCCGTCTTTGCGTCGCAGACATTGGACGGTTGGTTAAAAAGGTCAAAGGGGCCGCAACTGCTGCAGCACGTAACACTGGGCGTAACATCGTCGATGTTTTGCCCGAAACAAATCGCATCGTTATCACTGTCCTTCGATCTGCTTTTGATTACCGAGTCTACAATCTCGGTGTTTACGGGATTGAATTGCCAATGATTAACCCTTGGACAAGTAGACCCTCGGTGATTGACGTCGTGCTTGCGTTGTTTGATGCTTCGACAAAGGCTTCAGAGGTGCAAAGTACGAGCGGGGGGACACAGTTGAATTTGGGGGAGCCACACTCCCAGCTAGCGGACCTTGCAGAGATTCTGTTTGCGTGCGTTCAGGAGAGGTTGGATTGGTTGGGGAGGTGAGTTGCAGTAGCTTTTTCTCGAGTGCTGGGACGAAGACTGACAGAACAATAGCGGTGCTGCAGGTGAAGAACCTGGTGTTAAGAGGGACAGAGAAGAATTGGAGCAGAGATTCGCCCTCCTCAGGCCAGAAGTATTGGAAACCCTCAGTGAGTTGGGTTAATTCCTGTTTTGGAGAAAGGCTCAACGGTGTGGACTAGGACGATGCGGACACGAGAATGCTGCCTTTACTCTCGCAGAGCAATACCGCGATTTTAGCAGCCTAGCAGCGCTCTGCAACCGCGACACAGTCTATCCTCCCGAGCAGAGCCCCAACGCGGGACGAATTCAGGCATACATTGATCGATTCAAGGAGGATTTCACCCGGGAGTTGTACCAGTGGTATATTCAGCACGGCGAACTTCGAGTAATGTTCTCCCAGGACGATGAGAAAAGATATGTGGATAGGTTCTTCACTGAGAAACCCAATCCTTCCATCTCGTGGCTACATGACATTGGGAAAACGAGGTTTGGCGCTGCCTCCAGTGCGTTGCTCAGCGAGGCACAGGGGGCGGTAAATCTGGAGTCAAAACATGTAAGTACTTTTGAGAAGGGTTTTTGGTTCTGGACTGACCTGGTTTCTCGAAGTTTATGCTGAGCGTTGGGAAACTCGCGTATTTGGCCCAAGTATACGATAATGGGGCGACTACAAGTGAGAGGACGCTCGATGGTAAGCGTTTGTTGACAGAACCCAGTACAAGTCACTCATTCGTTTAAGCGTTCCATGATGGGCTTGACTTTGTCAGCGTGCATGAGGCATTGTTAGAAGACTTCAGGTCTGCATTGGCAGGTATTCGTGGACGACAGTCGCTCGAAAATCAGATCGACACTATTGTGAGGTCCAAGGCAACTGGACTCGCTGAGAGGAAGGGAATGTTGCATGTGAGCCGTGTGATTAATGTGTTACCGAATAATTCTGACTTGATTTTTTTTCTAGGTCTTCAAAGATCTCGTTCGACAACTCTTGCAGGGAAAGGCACTATCAATAGAAGACGCTGTTGACGTGTTGACTCTCAAGGATAACAGGGAGACTGTTGAGGACTATGCCACTGCTTTACAGTTGATTACACGCGCTACGGTAAGTGATGCATAGGCTCTGAGGGCAGAGCCGTGCTAATAGAAGTTTAGAACCTCCCTGAAGTCCGCAAAAAATCAGCTTTGAGAACAATATGGCGTCGAGTGTATCTCCATGATGAGTAAGTTATTCCATTATATGCTACAACTCTGACAGCTAACAAATAACGGTAGTTGGAACACGATACGAAAAACTGCTAACGTCTCCGATGCGGAGCTTAGTGAACGGTTCAAGAATACGGCACTATATACTGTGCTTACTCTCCAATTGCCCAGGAGCGAGCAGACTAGTGAGTCGGAAGTCAAGCCTGATGAGGCTCTGGAAATTCCGACACCTGAAGAAATGGCATCGAGATGGCCTGGAATGTCACCGGAACAATTAGAGGCCGTGTTGAGTGACTACACTTATGAGATGGATGCGCTTGGGGAGCTGGAGTTGGACGAGGAGTTGTTCCAGCGGGTGAGAGAATTGGCGGGTCAAGATGTGGTGTGGGAGTAGGGGATGATTTTGCACTTTCTGTGACGACTGTCCATCGCGCCATTGCTTTCGATTGTAATGTTTAATGATGTCGTATTAATGACCCCGAGATGATGAAAAAAATCTACCGATACGAGAGGAGAATTTCTGATAGCGAACGCGAGTCTCCAAGACGATGAGAGCGAAGTTGCGGCGGCGCCATTCGGTGGTATATGCGTCCGTGCGAGCTTTCTCCTGCATGACCCACTGCTTATGGAACTCTGATAAAGCATTCTCTTTGTCAAGTGTCGTTGCCGTCTCTGGTAAGGCTGAGAGAATGGCCTGCCTGGCAGCTTCAAACCGAGAATTGCTCTATGAATGTGAAATCGACTTAGGGGTGCGGTTTAATCGTATCGTTGAGCACTCACGTCGAACCAGAAATTGTGATGGAACGCGTCCAACTGCTGCCTCTGTAACCTGAACTGGAGTTCGAGATTGGATGCGCGGTCGTTGCCCGTGGTATCAGTGAATTCAGAGAGGGAGTAGGGATGGCGAAGGAGTGTAGGTGGAGAGGATTTTGAGGAATCTGTGTTGGTAGGTGCGTCTTCGTAGATGATTGGACGCATGTGAGAGACGGGATCTGGTGGTGCCACGAGATGCAGTCGTCGCAGGGAGGTATGGAAGAGGCGGGATCGCGCCCAGGGAACGGACGCCGCTGACGGACGTGGTGGGAGCAGCATAACCAGCGTGAGTAATTTTAGATCGCGTCTCCGAGTTTTCAATTCAGAACCCGTTTACCGAATGAGGTTTCTGTTGAAGACTGCTCAGGACGAACATGCGGCAGAACTGCACGGATGCATTATGGATGAGTCAGATAAAATTAAAAGGATGCTACATGTCTATCTCTAACTTGTCCTCTACGAGAAAAGTTTCCAGAAGCTTTGTTTTAGCTCTTTGGGCGGAGGAAGGCCAAGGTCTTGAGTGATATCCTCGAAAAGACCGGTTTCCTCTGGAGATTTTTTGGCCTGCTCGCTGGCCCCGGGTGTTGTGGAAGTGACATCGGTTTCTGTCTCGGATACGGTCTCGAGGTTGTACGTCGGGCCATCACCAGGGTGGGTGCTCACTCCACCAACTACCACCATCTTCGGGAGGTCTTCAGAAACAGCAGGTTCAGTTTGCTTTTCAAACGCAGTAGAGTCCCAGAAGTCCGGTACGTAAGGCTAAGAAGGTATTGTTAGAAATGCGAATACTGTTCCAAGGCCGACATACCACATCGACAGGAGGCTCGGGATCGGGTTGGGAAAGGTCTGGGATAACAACGTTCAAGAGATCATGTTTTGGAGGAGGGGCAGTGGTAGCTGCAGTATGTGGGACACCTGGGCCTGGTGCTACAGTTTGTGGGGAGGATTCCGAAGCGGAGGACGCGGAACGAGAGCTGGCTAGTGTCGGAGCTGGGACGTCTTTAGGTGCACCTCGCAAGTCATGTTCTGTTATACGCAGAATCAGGTTGGCCTTTGTTCCTTTGCTGAAGGAAAGTTAGGGAATGGGATAGAAGACATAGAACCAATGACGACATACGCCGAAAGACCCCGGTTTTTGGCCTCTTTCCTCAATGTTGCAACGCTCTCATTCTCCCATGTGCGAGTGAGGAGAACAGGGGATACGAGGCTCCGGCGAGCTTGTCCACGGGCTGTAACGAGGGGACGAACTGGCTGGGCGAGGCGGGCGAGGCGGAGCATCGTTGGCAACGACGGGCAAGCTTCCTTGGCGAAATTCAAAAGTAGACATTGACAGGCACGTGACCTGCGCATAGATAAAGAGCAAGGCCTAAAGTGCTCGTGGTCGGAGCCTACGGGTATACAGTCCTCGTCTACAGCCCTCTCCTCAACACAATCTACATCCTTCTCGACGCTTCGCCGCATTCCAACACAACCCTTGTATCAGATCCATCGTTGGCTCTCACTGTCGCTGATTGTCTGCGATAGACAAACTCGGATATCTGCCTCGTGTTCCCATCGTGGCCTACGGCGATATTCGCACTCGGAATCCATATCCAGGCAATGACTATTGGCCCCTGAACATCATAAAATAATCTCTTCTCTTCCCTATCATGCTGCTGTCACCCGCGTACGCGCCACCCCCCTCCACCTGCCTTGTCTGCCTCGCTCATCTTCAAACCTGTTCTTCTTCAATAGGTCTACGAGCGCTAGTCTCCCGTCCCAGTCGTTCTGGGGTAAGCTGAAACCCAAGAACAAGGAGGGCGATCTGCGCCAACAAGCTGCACAAATGGCTATGACCCGGCAACGTCTCCTCACCTTGGTGTTTGGTGAGCAAGAGACATTGCATTTGGTGCGTAATGTATCTCCATTCCTGCTGTTCCTGCCTAGCTTACACCCTGTATACGCACAACAGCTTCCAAACACCTTCGCCGTTCGTCCCCATCTTCATTCCCTTCAACGTATCGCTCACATCTACACAGGAACTTGAGGATCTCGCTCGAGGATGGGCTAAACCACCTCCAGGCGCTGCGTTCTTTCTTCGCGTTCCTGTTGAATATGCGTCCCTTCATGCCGCCGTATGTCGCCGTGCGTTTTGAAGTCTGGACCTATGGCTAACACACTCTGCAGCGACTAGTAGCAGGGCTGTACATCTACGTGGGTTGATTCATCTAAGCGCCGGGATCTCGAAGCTGATAGTGGGTCTGCAGCTGACTGGCGAGGATTCGTATCAGATTGCAATCATGGGTGTGCAGGGTTTGCGCGTGGAAATCGTCAGCGATGCTCCTCCTCCTCCAGATGAGCCTCCGTGAGTCTTCCATGTTTGTTGCGAACCCCTGGCCCCGGTGCTTATTCTCCTTTCCCGTTTCAGTCCACCACCGTAAGTCCAGTGCTTTACACGAATACCCCACCTCACAAATTGCAAAAGACCTCCTCCAGTACTCGAGATGCCAGCAACTTTTAGCCTTGAGCTCATGCCTGGCCAAACCGTTGCTCTCGATGTCTCGGTTGTATCGGACGAACTTGATATGGCAAGAATGGATGATGGTACGGTAGTGGACGGTCAATTCTGGGGAAAGCTGGATCTTGTCCACCAGGGTGATACCCATAAGCTAGAGTTCTCGGGAACACGGCTTCCAGAAGGGTATACGCCGGATATGATGTTCGACTCTCGAGTAATCAACAGACTGGCTATTGCTGCTAAGCCTCCAGTTGCCAAATGTCAGTTGAGCGTCATCTGCCCAGCTGTACAGTACTGTGATATCATGTTGCAGACGTCCACCTATTGGAGACTTAGTATGACATGGCCACCGGCAGAACCTGTCGACGGTGATAACAATAGGGTCAAATTCTTTTGCCGCAGTCACCCTGGTGGCGCGCTCGAGCATTTCGAAAGTGAAACGGTCACGACGGCGCTCTACTACGAAGCAATGTGAGTCTTTCGAGTGAACATTTTTCTGGCGAATTCCTGAACCACACGACAGTCCGGATGCCTCCATGATTGAACCAAATTCATTCATTACGCCTCGGAACGGCTTTGCCATGCCATTCAGGGACTTCCTAACACATCTCAAAGTTGTCTTGGATCAGTTGGGATTGTCCATCCACGCTCGGACGAACTTCATAAAGTAAGACTCACCTCCTTCCTCGTGATCCAACCTTTTGACGTCACATTAGCAACAATATCGCCTCATGGTCTGTGCACAAAAACATCGCGTACCGGTTCTTGAGCCCGGCCAAAATTGCAGCAGCAATTGATATCACAGTAGCAGCAGATCCTTGTGTCTTCACGCGTTTGTTCTTGATCTGGAGAGGTCTCAATGACGACGACATGGGGAACTTTGCTGGTGCTGGAGAAAAAGAAGCCAACGTGTATAACTGGAGGGAAGTTATTGGATGGTCCGAAGATATGAAAGACCCGAGCTTGCTCCGTATTCTGGAGCTTTCGATCATGGAGGTCACATAAACTTTCGGCTTGATCTGCCACTATCATACCCTCCACTTCTCGAAGACACTAGCCAGGCTTGCTTCAGTACATCATGGCGTATCCATGTGCGCTTTTCTCCTCACTTCCGGGAACTTTCTTATCTAGTTCAGCTATGATACCGTGATTTATTCTTTTGTTGACAATATCCTTCTCGTAATACCATTGACCAATGATTCCCTTTCCATGTATTAGCTTTCGCTGCTGTCACCATTTTTAAACGCCTATAATATCGGATGTAGTTGTAGCCCTCTTTCCGATTCCTGTCCTTGGTCAACACGGAACCATTTAGTCACGTTGGGTGACGTCACGCGTCTTTGGGTTCGTGTTAATTGAATCTGCGGTTCTGAACTCACACTTTCATGACCAAAGGCGTTGTTCCTGTTACTCCTACACGACGCTCAAAGCGTTTCCAACCACTCGCAACACCCTCAGGGAAACCCACTACACAACTAGACTGCTTCTGGGATGGCCAGCCTATTTACACGAGATCAGTCAACTCGGATCTTGACTTACTCCAGGATGAACGCGACGAGCTCTCTCGGGAAGACATTGATAATCTGGAAACAGTGTTCTATAACGGACTATCCATGAAAACGCAAAAGGCAAAGATATATCGCAGTGGGAAGTACAATGCAAAGAAGCGGAAGATCGAAGAGACGCGGCAGATATACCACGTCGGGGATACCATCCTCATCGAGACCGACACGCTATATCGTGTCAGGAGGCCCCCTAGTGTTGCGGTTATTGTGGCTATGTGGGAGTGTAGGAGTAAGGATGTTTTTGCTGCGCAGGTGGATTCCAGGAAGATGAGGATTAGGGTGCATTGGTTTCTGAGGCCCACGGAATTGGCTTCGATTCGTGCAAAGCGCGAACATGCAGAGGTAAGATCTACCGCTATTAGCTACTTGGATAGGGGTCTAATGCAATATGTTTAGAATGAAGTCTACTACAGTCTCGAGTCCAATGAGATCATTCTACCTGAGGTGGTCGTTTCGCATTGTACCGTCATTGGCAAAGGCCTAAAACATAAAGCCAAAGTCTCAATCGCACGGAGAGGGGGAAAGAAACAGAAAAATCCCGCGCATTGCAGTGACGACGATAGCGAGGGCGAAGGTGAGGATCGGGATGATGAAGAGGACGAGGACCCCGAAGAGATCTTCTCTTGCAACTTGGCTGTAGATTCTTACCGCGGACTTTTTTACGACTTTCATTGGGATGCGCACCGAAAATCCGCGTCTTCACTTACCGTTCCCGAAGGAGAGGATGCGTCTTGGGGTTGTGGGATCTCTTGGAATGTTGCAATTCGAGAGCCGAGAAGGGGAAGCAAGAAGCGAAAGCTGGACACGGATGAAAGTGATGTGGAGTCGAAGGACGAGTATCAGGCGTCTGAGGATAATGAAGACGAGGACGATGAGATGCTGGACGCGGAAACGGAGGTGGATGAAAGCATGCACCAAGGAGACCCACTTGAAGAAGACATGATTATGGAGCCTCGTACACCAAGCAAAAAGCGCGTCCGTCGAGACCTCACCACCCCGCGCAAGGCGACTGCAACGCCTCGCAAACGTACAAAAGCATTCGCGCAACCCACACCCCATTCCAAAATCGCAGCACGACGTCTCCAAGCCTCTCCTTCAAAGAAGAAACAAAGATTCACAGTTCGACCGCGCGTGTTTCCTTCAGCAATGTCAGAGTGGAATTTGAACTTGAAGAAGATGCCGAAAGATCCGTGGCTACGTGCGATGCACATGCTACATGTTGGGAATCGCCCGGATTCGTTGCCTTGTAGAGATGCAGAGTTTGAGAATGTATTAAGGTGTGTAGGCGAACTGCTTGAAGAAGGAAGCGGTGGATGCGTTTGTGAGTGCATGTGTTCTGTTTTTTAGAGTTTCCGACTGACTCATTCCTAGATATCTCTGGTGTTCCTGGGACTGGGAAGACGGCCACGGTGCATTCGGTTGTGACGGAACTTAAGAGGATGGCGGAGAACAATGTGAGCCGAGTGAAAATACCATTTAGTTGTCGTAATCTGATTCGTTACAGGAAACGAATCCCTTCACGTTTGTTGAAATTAATGGCCTTCGGCTACCAGAACCCACAGCCGCGTATAATCTTCTCTGGGAAGCGGTATCGGGGCATGACGTAGCAAGGGACGGTCACCTCAGTATATCCTCGAAGGAGAGTTTGAAGGCTCTTACTCGGTACTTCAGTGGGGGAGCAGGGCGAGGCCCTGGAGGACACGCATGGTAAATTTATCCAAACTCTACTTCGTTAAAACCACTATTAACAGATTTTATGCTGGCAATAGTATCGTGCTAATGGATGAGCTGGACCAACTAGTGACGAACAAGCAAGATGTAGTTTACAATTTCTTCAACTGGCCTACACTCGCCGGAAGCAAGCTTGTTGTCATTGCGGTGGCCAATACAATGGACCTTCCCGAGAGGGTAATGACAGGACGAGTGAGAAGTCGATTAGGTGAGCCCCATGTCTACCAAAACTTGTATTGCCTCTAAGATTCGTGTTAATAGGGATGATACGGATTAACTTCCAACCATATACTCGAACGCAGCTAGAAACAATTGTCCGCGCACGACTAACATCCGCAAAGGAGAGCCTCGACGAGGAGAGTAAAGATGTCATTGAGGATAAGGCAATTACTATGGCATCTATGAAAGTCAGTGGAATCAGTGGCGATGCACGAAGAGTCCTGGATATATGCAGGTAATCGTTGACCTCGTAGTTCTCTTAGGTCGCGGGACTGACAACGATGACCCTACAGGCGTACGATTGAACTTGCCCAGCCTGACAAGAGAACGGCAACAATTAAAGACGTCCAGGAAGTATTCCGCGCTATGCAGCACAATCCTATTGCGGCATATCTGCAGGACTGTAGTTTCCATGAGCGCCTTATGCTTGCTTCATTGGTTAAGTGCATGAAGCGTGAAGGTGTCGATGAGATAAAATGGGGCGAGGTAGTTCCTCTCAACACTCCTTAATACGACTTCCTGACCTGGTGTTGATAGATTCGCCACCAACATCTTATTTACATGAGTGTTATCCCCTCAGATTCAGACCCAAAGACAAAACCGAGTACCAATGAATTGTTAATGGTTCGAGATTCACTTTCGGCATCGAGGGCTGTGGTCATTGAGGAGGGTGCTACGGTAGCTCGCAAACCTGAAGATGAGAGACGGGTTTTGCTGAACATTGAGCAGGGTGAAGTAGAGAGAGTGCTTAGCGATGTTGGAGGTAATGCATGGCGGAATATTTTGTGTTCATAGGGTGTTTTGTACCCTTACGGGGTTGTGTCTTGGTGTACGATACTGATACTCAATATACGGGATAGGGATACTTTGATTCGCCTCGAAATCCACATCACTGAATGAGGGGTCTATCCCAGCTTTGAGTTGTGAAACTTTGCCGTCGTTATTTCATCGCCAACGCCCAACATAGTGGCCGTGGTTGTATAACTTGCAGTTTGCGCATCAATTATCGTTTTCTTGGATGAAAGAGGGGAGGGCCGAGCCCCCTCGAAGTCGCCCCACACGAAAGAAGGACTTGTTACGGGCTTGTGACCACATATCTCTGAGATAACTGATTATTAGCTTGATTTCAGAACACGAAAGGTCACATCGCACGTGGCGTTATGGACAATCACAGCACCTCATTACATTTCGCAAAGCTAGGACGTTGCTTGAACTTGTAATCTTGTTCTCAGAGACTTTGTCGACCATGCCTAAATTATCTCAATAGTAAGCTCAACATCCATTATTTTACCCCAGTACTAACGGGTATCCAGTGAGTTGGAAAGAGAGGCCAATATCGCTCGCAACCGCGCTCTTATGGAAGGGCTTGAGATCAACCAAGGAGCTTCCACCCTGGGCATAGCGAAACCCAAGCCGTCAGCGAAGCCAGTACAACCAGCAAAGCGGAAACGTAAAGAGCCCGAAGAAGTTCCTCGACGGCAGTCTGCGCGGTTAAGGAAGGCTATGGTCGATCCAAACGAGAGCCCGGCGCAAAGGAAAAAGCGTGAGGTGCGTTATCTGTACCATCACAACAATTCTTGCTCTAAACCTACGTACAGGCGGAAGAGGAGGCATTGCGGGTTAAGCAAGAAGAGGAGCGGTTAGCAGCAGAAGAGAAGGCGCGTGCTGCCAAGCGGCCACGCCATGAAGATCTCGTCCTGCGTAAACTAACGGAACAAGACCCAGAAGATATCTCAACATTGAATACCACGTTTAAGGCAGTCATTGGGCAACCTCATCCTCGCCGTATGGGAGATTTTGACGCCTTCGTTTACGACAGTAACAAGGACAAACGAGAAGATCGAGAAGTAGAGGAATTGAGGAAGAAACTACAGTCATTGAAGGTTGTCGCTCGGGCAAAAGTCAGTCAGAACCGTATATACAGCGCCGCATATCATCCCGAAGTTTCTAAGGACCTGATATTCTTTGGCGGTATGTTGCTTATTATTTTGTGGAGAAGTAGTCTCATATTCGGATCATGCACCAGACAAACACGGCGAGTTGGGTATTTGGGACGCTAGAGCAGCCCCAGAAGAAGTTGCAGACGAGGATGGCGACGTTGAGGCTGATAACAGATCGAACGGCAAATACTGGCGCCTCCAACTACATTGGCCAGCGACTTCGAAATCCTCCATATCCAGCATTAAATTTAACCCAGTTGACGCACATACGGTGAGTCCTTGTTCTCGTTCTATTTCTCATGTGTTGAACATCGTCTTAGGTTTATACTACATCGTACGACTGCACGATACGTAGCCTGTCATTCACCACCGAGATTGCACAAGAAGTCTATGCAAGCGAGGATGGTGTTCTCATAACCCACATGGATTTGACTCCATCAGGGAACGAAATGTGGATTTCCGATGGTCTTGGTGGAGGAACTCATCTTGATCTTCGAGAGGGCAAATCCAAAGCTCGGCGTTATGAGTTGTCCGACAATAAGATTGGATGCATCAGTATAAATCCGACTCGTCCCAATTTCATTCTGACAGCAAGTAATAACCGCACCCTGAGGTAAGAATTTTCTGCCCTACATCAACCAATTGACTACTCACAGCTTTAAAGAATCTGGGACGTCCGGAAGTTGCAAACACTATCTGGCGAGCTTTCTGATACAGCTCCCTTAACCCCACCGGCATCGTCTCCCGGAGGAGGCCAAAGTCCCCGGCCTGCACAGCAAAGGGCCGAATTTGACAACGAAATCGTGATGGAATTCATTAACTCGGAAAAGGGAGATGGTGTCCTACGTGGGGAATGGCCGCACGATAAATCTTGTAGTTCGGCGTATTGGGATCCACGGGGAAGGCAAATTGTCAGCACGAGTTACGATGATACCCTCAGGTGTAAGAATCGTGTCTTGTTGGAGCTCCTAATGCACTGACTGGCTACCTGTCCTTAGTGTGGAACTTGGATGGCCCGACGCTGGATAGCTCTCGGCGTTTCAAAAGTTTCAAACCGTTCAGTCGGATCAAACATGATTGTCAAACAGTGCGTTGTCTCGACGATAATGTGAGGAACTAATTGACAGTGTCCCCACTAGGGACGCTGGGTAACAATTCTACGGGCCCAATGGAGTCCTAACCCAGATGTTTATCCTCATTTCACGGTCAGTGTTCTTCTCTTTGGTCAAACCCATCGGTTCTGATGAAGTTACGCAGATTGGCAACATGAGACATTCTCTAGATATCTTTTCAGGCAGGGGTGACCTTGTGGCCCGCCTTTCAGATAGTAATCTGTGAGTTCACTGTCTCTCCCGCCCATAATTGTTACTCAATATTCCTCATTCAGCATCACTGCCGTCCAGGCTGTTACATGCTCACACCCTAACATTGTTGAACGTGCAGCGAGTGGTAGCGCAAGTGGACGGTGTGTTCTATGGGCGCCGGCAGACGTTGGAACCTATTAACGCATCAACGGATGCTGCACGTCTCGCTCTAGATGAACCTGTCGCTCGTTCAATTTCCCGTATCCTTGCATATATTTGATATTATATTTAATATTCTTCGGGCGTATGTCGCCGCACCGTTTCCAAACAGAGATTCAAGGAATCACTCAGACGCTCGCCTCCGCAACCCAGGGCTGTAGGATAATGTGACACTGATCATTTCCCCCGATCACACTGCATGCTATTCATACGGTGCCCAACGCCACCACATGGTAAATTGCATTTAGGGGACACCAGTGTGAAGGTGGTGGTATGGTGTGGATGCTGTTTCAAGAGGTAAGAGAATTAGAATGACATTACATGTACCATTTATAACTGGTGAATCTGCAGCCAGCTGGGTAGTGAGCTTCACACTAGAATTGTAATCCGGAGTTGGGACAGCCCAGTTTGGGGATCGGACCAGCATGTGCTTTTGCGAGATTAAACACGGCTGTGCGTCACGGCCAGAAAGAGCATATAATTTCTGCAAATACAAATAGACTCACAAAACCCTAAGATCAATCTGCATACATATCATCCCAATCCATCTCGGACTCCGCCATCGATCGATTCCCAGCGGAAACCTGCTCCGATTTCGATGACGATGACGATGCCATAGGATTAGGACCAGCAACTGCTGGCGGCGCAGGCCCGGCCTTCTCATTCTCCCGAATGATATCCCACATATCATCATCATCATCAATATCCATCCCGTCGGGTCCTGCACCTGTAGGCTTTGCATTACTTGAACCAACCTTGTCCGAAGTCACCGAAGGCTGTTTCGTAGCCTCTTCCAACGCGGCCCACATTTCCGCATCATCCAGATCATCTATGGAACGTGCGGCTGCCGATTGTGATCTCTGTTGTCGTTGTCGTTGTTGTTGTAATGAAGGTGGTGGTGGCTGCGACGATCTAAGCGCCCTGGCCATTTCAAGTTCCTTCCAGAAACTCTCTTCTTCGTCATCGTCGTCAACAACTATCTTCCGCGCCGCGGTTGGTTTTGACGTGGATGCGTTATTATTGATTTTAGAGTTTGAGGATGTTGAAGGGTCAAATAGATCATCGCCTGGGGAGTCACCTATTGGCGGTTGCGAAGAAGCACGAGAAGATGGAGGAAGAGAGTGGTGGTCAGTGTCCCGGTCCGAGAGCGGCGAGCGGGGTGTTGAAGGGCCTTCAGAGGCGGCATTACCCAGTGGCCGACTAATGTCGTTGGTAGTCGTTGAGTTCAGTTGGTAGTTATCGTCGACGTCAGAGTCTAAAGATAGGTCGGCGTCAAGTTCGCGTGTCTTGCCGTGCGCTTCGTCTCTCCAGACGGATAATGCGACCTGGACCATGAGGCAAGGTGTTAGATATGACAATAAAGTGAGTTCGGTGTAATTTGGTGGATACCTGCATCCGTTTAGTGTGACATAACTTTTCTATCCGTATAACGGTATCGCGAAACTTGAGCTTGGGATGAAGTTTGTGCGTCCAGAAATTATACACGCGCATGAGTCGGGTCAGATCTTCAACCTTGAATAGCATTTGATCAGCTAGCCGAGCGCGTTGTCTAAATCCAACGCACCTCACGCCCCTTCCCCTTGACCTTGAAATCTTTGAGCTGTGAGATCAAATCAGGGAAACCAGTAGGTCCAAGTAGCAGATTCTCATTCAGAGGTACAGGTCTTGGCCGCTTTTTCGTATCCTTCCCTTTACCCTTGTCCTTGTCGTTTCCTTGAGCCCCGCCAGCACCAGTTCTCCCAGCTTCTACATCGCGGGGAGGCGAGCTGGAAGGCACAACAGGATGAGGCGTTAAAGGCATGGCTCTTCGATGCCGCTCTTCAGCCTCTCGCTCCAAAGCAGCCACATCCAGGTCTCCAATCCTCTTAAAGCTCAGGCCTTCGTCATTCTCCGCATCCGCAAACAGTGCCTCCACGTCGTCGTCCATCCCACCACTTACCGCAGGCGGAGGTGCCGTCACAACGCCGCGTCGCATAGCACCACTACCTCCGCCCTCGTCTTCCGAATCAGATAAGAACAACGCCTGTTTCTGTCGTTTCGTTGGTCGCTGTACTTCCGCTTCGTCATCGTCTGCATCAAGATGTCGGGGTGTTTTTGGGGAACTGGGAGTGACTGGTGCATCCCAGATGTCGTCGAGAGAAGCCATTAAAGTACGCGTTATTTTGCCGTATTTGGCCCTGACGCGGTGGGTTAATGAGATCTTATCCACGTGATGGCCGTAATCTTTTCTGCCATTGAATCTAATCCATTGGTATGGTCGCCACCGACGTTGATACCCCTGTCGTTGAGGACGGCATCCAGTACTGGACAACACAACCAGCGACGTACGATGGTGTTCTCGGTATGTGTTACCATTCAAAAGTCGCCCATCACTCGACCATCAATCAACCTTTGAACCACAGGTGGATTCGGCACTGGGGTAAATACGCCGCACTTAAATCCCTAAAAGAATCCTATTGTTAACCACGAATACACCAGTCACTACCACGCGTAGAGACCCTCGGATCCCGCCTCTTCCTTCTCCATCTCTATCCAGAGCTATGCACCGTTCCATCGGCATTCAATCCCTCCAACCCGGGATCTAACACCACTGAACCGGCCCCCCGAACGAAACGTATCCGCGCACTCGACGTTGGCGCAGGAATCGGCCGCGTAACCTGTGACACCCTCCTTCACCTCGTAGACGACGTTGTCCTTCTCGAACCCGTAACACCTTTCGTTCAAGAAGCCCTCGCTCGCGGGCGCGCAAGCCTCGACCCTGCAACCCCAGAACGTCTTCGATGGAGGGGAATCGCCGACCAAACAAAAAGCGTAACATTCTTGCAAGGGACTCTACAAGAGTTTGATCCCCTCAATCCGCATCGTGTGCAATTTTTGGATCGGATAGGGTACGAGCCGCCGCGGCCGCAGGACGATATCGGCATGGGGTTTGATGTGATTTGGTGTCAATGGTGTCTGGGGCATTTATCTAATGAAGATTTGGTCGAGTTCTTTAGGCGGTGTAAAGCCGCGTTAAGGGATAGGGAGAAGGGGAATAGTCTGATCGTGGTCAAGGAGAATTGCTGCTCGGATGTCGATGGACAAGCCGCCATAACCTTTGATGAAGAAGATTCTAGTTTGACGAGGTAGATGTTCCATTCCAGCCTGGCGAGTGGTGCTGACGCGCGGCTCGTTCAGATCGGACAAAGCATGGAAAATGCTCTTCGAACAGGCCGGCCTCACACTGGTGCAGGAAAAGGTGCAGGAGGGTTTGCCCCCTGGGTTATATATCGTGAAAATGTGTGTTACACCTTTACTTGTTCCGCACCGATTCTGACATCTCTTCCAGGTATGCATTGCGATAACGCTAAATCAAATCCAAATTGGTTCGCAGTAGTGACAGACGATATACAACTACATACACTATAAAATGGTCGCAGAGGACCAAATGGACCAGGACGAAACAATGGAAGGTTGAACAAGTTGGCTATACAACACCAGTCCTGCTTTTAAATGCAAATGGCAACGAAAACAAATGCGAAGGGAACATGACAGCAAACTGACGAGCCAAACGGGAGCATGTCGTCCAATTTGGATCGTTTACTGGGCTGCCTGGGTTTGGCTAGAGCGATAGGCGTTCGCAGCAGCCAGTCCACTAGAGACGATAGCATTACCAAGGGTATACCTCATACGGTCGACGTCCGTTCGCTCCTTGACTGTAGGGAATTTTTGTATCAGCTCTTCTAGATGAGGCCAATTCTCATCAGACGTAGCCCCAGTGAGCCTAGCCAGCTTGAGCTTGTGGGGGCGGTGGAAGGACACCTGGTGAGGGTGTTGAAGGCTCTTGCGGGAGACTTGACTACCCTTGGTGGCCTGGGTATGATAATACTTGAGAAGGGGGGCCGTAGCTTTGTAGAAAGCCTCCAGGCGACGTGCGAACGTTTCCTGAGAAGGGTGAATCAAACTTGTGAGGCCGCGGTAGATGTTGGGAAGAGAATACTTACAGGGTTATCGTCTGGACGCTTGGTTAGGGGTTCTCCAGTCTCGTCGTCGATACCGTCCACTTTGGGGGGATTATAGGACATATTATAGACACGGCCTGACGGAAGGTGGACCCAGCGGTCTGCAATCCGCTTGAGAATCATGTCGTCCGGAACATCAATGTCAACGACCAGAGTTAGTGGTGTATTATGCTTGCTGTAGACAGCAAGTCATCAGTTAGGCATACGGGGTCAACATCTGCTACTAAAGAACTCACTTTAGGTGTGCATCTAGGAGTTCGCCTTGTCCGAGAGTTCTAGGAAAACCATCTAAAATCCAGTTCTAGTGCAAAACAGATTTAAGCAGGATATCCAGAAGCAACCGAGTCTTTTGTACACACCTTGCCCTTCAAGGCATCTAATTCACTCGTGACAACCTTCAACACGATCTCATCTGGTATTAAGCCACCCCTTGCAACAATCCCCTCCGCCTCCCGGCCGATATCCGTCCGTTCGGCAATATGTTTACGCAGAAGATCACCCGTAGACACCGAAACCAAGTCGTACTTCTTCACCAAACGTTGTGTCAGAGTCCCTTTACCAGCGCCAGGCTTGCCGAACATAATCATGCGGAGAAACCTTGTGGGCCTCTCGAGTTCGTCAGAAAGGCTGTTGCTGACATGGGTACTGATAACACCACTGATTGTATGCGTTGTGGTGGGCGGGGTGTGATTCTTACGCAAGGTGTCGAGGAAAAAGGCTTTCTGTGTGGATGGTGACGTGCTGAGATGGCGTCGTGTGATAGGTATAGTCGTGGTGCTAATGCGGGAACTGCCTGCTGTAGTAGGCGCTGAGCCCGCCGTGGCCGAAAATCGAGCGGCGGTTCGGAGAGAGTTGGCTGCTGTGCTCTGCATTCTTTGCGTGGCTGTACGGTAGGTGTGTAGGGAGGACGGAATAGAGATGAGGAGGTGGGGGGAAAAAAGAAAGAGGAAGGGATAGTAAAAGTGGAGGAAGCGATCGGGTGAAAGAAAAAGCTAGAAACAGTTTCGACTTTTATGTTTATCCCCGAAATCTATCCACAACTTGCGCGATAAGTCAGTAAGAATGAATACGTTTGATGCCAAACCCACCCGGTTTTGGCCTATGTCAGTGCCTAGACCTTTAAATCGTTCGACAATGTGACAATTTCTGTTAGCCTTGTGCGCTAGCCCCTAGGCCAGGGGAACAGGGAAGGTCAGGAGACGCGACAGAAAAAGTTCTTACGAGCGGAAATCTACTGCACCTGGTACCCAGTTGGTCCCCGCTATCAATGCCAAGCACTTGCCGACCGCGTATGTAGTATCGCGCGATACGATTGCTGTTGACCACTTTGACAGGGAGGAACCCCACTTGCTCCCTGTTACGTTCTGCGGGGTCTCGACCCTGATGTGCTGAGGCAAACGATTCGCGAGAAGAAAACATTTGGCAGTAATAGCAAAGGTTTTATTGCACTGAGCAATTTTCACGAGTATCAAGTCGCGGTGCCGATTGACTTGCGCGGACTTCCGCACCATTCCCACTATTCTTCCATTTTCAACGGCCAGAGTCCAAGAATAAATCTGATCCTCTACCCTGAACCCAAACTCCCGCCAATTAGTACATGGATACTCATCCAAAGGCTATCCAGCGAGTCCACTCGAAGTGCGCTCCAATATCATCGTCATTTGCGGCCATCCATGCGTCATTTCACATTGATTTTAATTATGTTGATCTGTTGATTTTTGTTATGCTAATCTAAGCTCTAACCTACCCGTGATGACAAAGTCGCTCACTAATGCACATAGCATGTGATCACTTGCCTCGATGGCCTGGTAAAGCCTGGCAATGGCTAACCACGGGATAACGTCGTCTTAAGCACATGCTACAAATGCCCTCGCTCGATTAAGCAAGAGGATTGACTCTCCAATTATCGCACCGCCGAAGAGATTACATACAGCGAAACCCACGATCCTATCCGACTTCACACCCTAGATCCCACTTCAACCTGCTTGGTGTCTGAATCACCACTACCGCCGCTCTCTGACCACCCAATCAACTCCCGCATCCGCCTTACTCCGACCGCACCTCGGATCCCACTTGCAGAATCCAGAGCAACCATGATTGCATCCGCAACGTGGTCCACATGAATAGGTGGTATCTCCAATGCATTAGCCATAGATTCCAATGCCGAAGATGCTCTTATGACTCCTGAATCGCCTAGCAATCCTGTTGATGAGCTCCGAGACTTAGTTGCATCCGAGTCTTCTATTCTTAGTCCTGTCGACGCCGCTGTACTTTTTGCTCCTATTGAAACTCCCTGGTCATGTTCTCTCGCTTCATGAGGAAATAAGGAGCCGAACGATCGGAGAACGCTCGACGGCGTTGGAAGCGTTCGAGGTACTTTGGCGTGAAGTGTTGCCGAAAGGTCGAACAGAACCGCTGCGGGTGTGGTCAAAGGTCGTTGATGAGCGTGATAAACTAGGCCTGCGGAGTCACAAGAGGAGGAAGGGAAATCCGACACCAAAGTTGTACGATAGTTTCCAGGTGTATGCGAGGCAGGTTGATGTAATGTGAAAGGATAAAGTGTGAATACCCAATTAATCACAAGCGCAGTGCCAAAATGAGGTAAAGATAGGGCACGATAAAGATCTAGTCAGAAAAACATGGATCATGCGGGGGAAAGTGTTAGGACACGCACTTGGACGAATGTAAACGCCTCGATAATCAACATTGTTAGACATCATTTCCTCAATACCCCTCTCGGCTTCTCGTTTCGTTTCAATGTACCGGGCTGGGATCACGGGGCGAAAGATGTCCTCCGCAGAGATGTACACGAACGGTCGCGGCACGTTTCCAACATTGCTGGGGGGTGTTGAAGATATGAACGACTGGCAGACCCGCAGTGCTATGTTAGTGCAGCAAAGTGTAGGTCATGAGCATGTAGGCAACGAGTAGTTTCCCATAGGTCCCGCGCGTCATGTGAAAGCAAGGGGGAGAGGTGATTAAAGTTGTCAGTAATTCGCAAAGCAGAACACGTCGAAACTTGAATGTAGCAGCGCGCAAAAACGCCAGCACAGAAGAATGCACAATAACAAAACTGCGGCGCAATGAGAAAACTCACCAGAATCTCGGTTCATAATCTCATAGCTACCCCTTCTATTCTCCGCTCCAAGCTGTTGCTGATGCTTCTCGAGTGGATTTCCTCCATTTCCACCGGCAACAACGTTCTTAAAGAAGCTAGCAAATAGCCCAGGGACATCCCCTGACCTGATAGCACGTTTATACGCTCCGTCTGCATCTTCGAAAAGGGTGCCCAACGTGTGCACCACACCGGACACTTCTGGAAAGAGGTGCGCAAAACTTTCGGGGTTGAGTGCGTCACCTTTCTGCCAGTCTACCTGGAAACCAGGGATCCAATTTGCGTTAGCGCCAGATCTTTTTTTACGTCCAGAATGAAGGAAATGAAGGGGGAGAAGGTGCGGGTCATTGAAATAATCAAGAAGAGCATTCAGGGGGTGAGACTGAAGAGAAATGGGTCTATTCAGGGTGGCAGTCTCGTCACAGGCGGTTTCCTCAGACGCCACACATGCCAGAGCCACCTTCGCATTCCCGCGTTCATTAATCCATGTGGGTGCACACGAACACATAAGGAGGTGTGGCAAGTATGCTTTCGCCGCGGCGCAGAGGATGTAAAAGGTCCCATAAAAACGCATATTGCGTTCCAGACCTTTGACGCGCAGATCCTGGTGGCCATAGCACACGAATCCAGGGAAGATCAAGCTGCCCAAAAACTGAAATAGAGCACAATCATGGAATCCAAAGACGCGAGGCGCTTATATATGCCTGCAATTAATGGAAGCAGAATGACGGAACGGAAATTGGAAGGCGAGTGAGTCGAAAATGTCAAGGGTCGCCAAGCCAAGTAGCATACGCGCGTGTGGGCTGAGAATTAGAAAGCTGAGAAAACCGGTTGCGGGGGATGGAGAGAATGAAACGGAGTTTCGTAAACAACCTTGTTCGCCCATGCCGGTGTATGGCCTTTCGCAGTACGATACGGTTTTCCAGACGAGCTAGAAGCGCAAGCGCGAAAGTATTATGGGCGGTGAGGACAAAGGACAACGGGGAAAGTGGATATCGTGTAATCCAAAGTTGTCAGTAGAATCCTCGGAGAAGCGAGGATTCATGAACTGACCTAACACTGGTGACCTGTATACCGCGTGCAATGGCTGCTTTGCACACGGCAGAACCTGCAAATGGATCAGAACCAACGAGTTTCTTCCACGGCAGGTAGATACAACACGTACCAATGAAACCGTTTCCTCCCACCACAAGGATTCGCTGCAATGCAGAATTCATGTCCGTCTTATGAGTTTCGTTGTCTGTGAATGAATGTCGAGAATGCTCAAGGCTGGAGGAAGGCGAGAGGAAAGTCACATAGAGTTTATGACTGAACGCATGCCTCGGTTCTCCGTGACGTAGTTCTGAGGTCGCGTTTGGTCACGCCAAAGGCGATGACAATTTATCTAACCGATGATAACTGGAAACATCTCTAATCATTGCGTCTATCGACTTGCGATTTATGGATACATAACAGCGCTCATCTACATACGTGTCATAGAAACAGACAGAGACAGAAATAGCTATTCATCTATGGATTAAAGAACAACACGCGGGTTAAAAACGCATAAAAAACAACGATAAGAGAAATAAACAGGTGACCCCAGGGCCAAAAATACAGCAACGAGCGGACTACTCAAGAGACGTATCAACCAGTTCTTGTCGGGAGGATCCTATCGTCACTCAGTGTCGATAGCCTCAGGTTGACTGTGTTGATTAGTTCTCATGCCGCCCATTGACGTCAAGTCGTACGGGGAACCCGGCCCACGGAAGAGAAGCAGAGAAAGGGATACAATATGGGCGCTGAATAAAAAAAAAACGCGTGAATGAATTGAATTCGTTAAAGGTGTCTAGACGAATTTCCAGGTGACTAAAGAAGGTATCAGCCAACACATGGAGTCAATACGAATATGAAAAACGTACTGGGAACGATGCCCTCTTCCTCTTTGGCGATCCTCCGGAAAGCAGCAGTGGAAAGGTCGATAGAGTTGCGGTTCCTGCAAGTGGGGCATGCATCGGCAATGGTGACCGTGACCTTCTGTTAACGGCAAGTCGAGTGATTAGTATAAGGTTAGGTTGAAACGGAGATATGACTCGCCTTGCGGTTCTTCGGGTTTGTGATCTCAACGCGTTTGCCGCATAGGGATGACCTTACACCAGTGTTTCCGTAGCGGCCGGCATCTTTTCAATAAGGGGGGGTGAGGAGTGGGCGGCGTTCAGGTAAATGTTAACTAACCAATGGCGGCGATCATGTCACTATCCTTGTGAACGGTACCACAAGCTCCTGCAATGCCGTTTTGGTAAAAGAAAGTTGCGCTGTTCAAGGACGGTATGTAAGTTCATCATAAAACGAGGTTCGGAGATATCACATACAATCCACCGGTTTGAACGTCGGAAGCAGCGTTGACTTTGGCATTTACGACATTGTTCGAAGTCGCAATCTTTGCTTCCGGAGCAGGGGCGTTGTAGGGAACCGGTGACGGCTTAGAGGTCGGAGTCGATGATGGTGTCGGCGTTGGTGTGGCCGCAGCTGCTACAGTCGTTGTGTCATCATCTTCGGTTTCGTCGGTTTCTTCGCAATCCTCGTCGTCTTCATCATCATCAGTAGGGCTCGGATCAACAATCGAAGGGGCGGTTACGGGAGCGACTGAAGAATAAGTTGGAGCGGCGACCAAAGCCGAAGGAGATGTGCAAGTAGGATTTGGCTCCGAACCCTTCTGGTGGTGGAGTTAGGATGATGTTGCGCTTCATAGCGAGTAGGTATTCTCACCTGAAGAGGATGGCAGCAGCGGTTAAAGAAAGAAGTGTTGTGCTTCTTATGGCAACCAATGGCAAGGTAACGGATATGATATGTTGCATAATCCTATAACGAGGGTGAAATATCAGGACGATGTTGAATACTTCACAGGGTAGACAGTATACCTCCAGGGAATTCGACCAAGTGGAAGGGGCCGCAGGACTACGAGGGACAACAAGACCAGTGGCAGAGGAAGTAGCGAGAGCAAGAATAGAAAGAGACACGAAGCTGAACATTGCTGGCAAGGAAGGAAGAGTAATAATTGAGGGGAAAGACCAGTGCTCGAAGGACTGTGGTGGGGAAGGAATGTGTCGGTCCGTATTTAAGGACAACAGGGAGGTTCTGATGACCAGGAATGAGATATGAAGGGAAGACACGAGGAGAGCGAACGCTTACCTTTGGAAGACGAGAAGGAATGAAATCCAGGAATGAAACCCTGCCGAACACGAGTTAGCAATTCTCGAGCTTTATATTCAATTTGTCATGCCGATTCGAGGGATATGTGTGCTATGAATAGCAATGGTCCTTCACACTTCCGACCGCTGATTTTTGCCGGTCGCAAGTTATCACGCCGCCCAATTTTTTGCGGATCGGTGTAATGGCGTGCCGTGCCCGCTGGTCCATTTATAATAAGTATATGACTTTTAGATTTTCTGCGAATCTCTCTCAAATGCTGGGTGTCTTCAGCACACCTCCGGCCTTCTATCAGTCTTTCTCTAGCACTTGGCCCAAGGAGTTGGTCTTACCTTGACAATTCCGAGCGAATCCTCGGCGCAGCACTGGGCTAAGGGGTCAAGCGTCCCAGAAGCTCGATCCTGTTCCCATCAGCCTTATTTGGTCTTTCTGGCCTAGTCCAAATACCGGCAAACTCCGGCTGCTGCCTGCAACAACCTGTGTTCAACGCCGTACCCGTCCGTGACGACCCAATACGACGATACCATGAGTATGTTCTACGTTTTTGTGTTTTGTGTAGCTGTATACTCAGCTCTTTTCCTCAGGCAAATATAACGAGAACCCCTTTGCCTCATCCCATTCACTGGACATGAACCCGTTCGACGACCCGCCGCAGCCAGAAGTCTCGTATTCCACAAGGCTCGAAGATATCCAGCGCAGGGAAGCCGAGCTAGCAAGGAGAGAGGCTGAATTGAACCAGAAGGCTGAACATATACGCAAACACGGTAGAAATAATTGGCCATTTTGTAAGTTATTTACTTCATGACGCAACAGCTACTCGGGCTGATCTTCCCTTCTTCCGTTTCTCTCAGTCTATCCTCTCATTTACCACTCCATCCAGGAAGAAATACCAGAAGGATCGCGGCCACTCATCACGCGATTGTACCAGCTATGGCTTGTTCTGTTGGGCACTCTAATTGTGAACATGGTCGCATGCATCTTCGTCTTTTTCTCTGATACCAAGGACGGTGGCAGTGACCTCGGTGCCAGCATAGGGTAAATTGGTTCATTAGTACTCACCATGGGTACAAACTCAAGCTTACTCCGTCCAGCTATGTGTTCTTCATATCAATCACCTCCTTCCTCCTCTGGTACCGGTACGCAGTATCTCCCTTCTCGTCTCGACCCTGTTTAACGTCCAATTCAGACCCATCTATAATGGCTATATGAAGGCGAGTAAAACATACTCGAGAACTTAAGACCTTGTGCTGATTTGGATTGATTTACAGGAGCAGGCACTGTACTACTGTAAGCCAGCCGACTAGAGTCCGCACTTCGATTAAACCTCTCTACCCGTAGACCTGTACTTCTTCTTTGGGGGGTTCCATCTCCTCTTCAGTGCCTATATGTAAGCTCATCACCCAGCTCATTCTCAGAATGGTTCTCACGCTCGCCGCACAGGATCATCGGTGTACCTAGGTACGCATTCTGTTCCCTTCACTAGCCTAAGTCCGAGGCGAAAGACTTCCACTCATCTATCCACGCTCCAGTACTGGCTCAGCTGGACTGATTCAGACTATCCGTATGTTTGCCAATCATCACTGGGCTGCCGCTATCCTTGGCACCGTGGCTACTGTTGGCTGGACAATTCAGGGACTTGGGAATGCATTCTACTATCGTCAGGCAAGTTCTCTTTCATCTGCTTGCTCCACAGAACAGACTCGCTGACAATTATTCATCTAGATATATCAACACCATAATGCCGCGGGGCATACCATGGAAAAGGTCAGTACAATCGCCGCCTTCACCTTGAAAAGCAACCATTAGGGTGACCTAACTGACTGGCTTCCATTTGTCCAGGCCAAAGCAGAGCTGGCCACGCATGGCGCGAAAGCATATTTCACGCGTGGATAAAGCACTAATGTATCTCTACCTTACCCCCTGTGGCGATCATGTTGAAGGTTGCTATGCTACTCTTTTTGTTACTTGTATTCTTCTGTATCAGAATGTCGGACCTTAGAGAGGGTTTGTTTTAAGTCCTGCTAATCTGAGCAGATAGTAAGATCGTACTCCAGCTACAGAGAGGAAACGACGCATCTGAATCCTCTGCATGGTGTAACCAAACGAGTGTTCACGGAGTAGAGGAACGATGTGATGTATGATGCATCGAGCTCAGTCGTTTTTTTATTTGACTTGCATGAGGGAGGGGGGCAATGAAAGAAAGAACTAAGTTGCAATGCCAGCATGTTTCCTCGATGCCGAATCTCCTGTAACGGAAGGAATAATCTGAGTATCCAAAAGTACTCAGAAGCTACGACGGAGGCATCCTGTCGAGAAACTCGAGTGATAAGGGAGAGTGTGTACATTGACAAATGTCGTGCGAGTATTACAAAGGGGGAACGGATCGACTTCAGAATCACCTCGTGTTCCAACAACCAATATCCGTAGCGGGGACACCAGCTGTTGTGTCACTAAGGTATTGCCGTAGGAGCCCCTTCCCCGTTTAATTCTTGGCCCTCTTGAAGCTTGAAGCTTGATGATGCAGCACAACTACTGGAATTCCCACGGTGACTGCGATGGCAGTGACATGGAAATTCGGCCTAGATACGCTTGAACTCAGATCTCGTTCGAATGCCACGAGGAGCGAGAAGAGGCTGATTAAAGTACGGCAAAACACGCCTGAGGTGACTAGAAGTGGTGTTTGTACTAGGAAAAAAATGAGCAAGAACAAAAGAAATGACGTCTGTGGGTAGATGACTTTTACTTAAGTGGAAATGAACAGTGCGCATATCGGAGTTTGAAACTGTTTGATCAAAAATGAGCGGCCTTGGCTGTGCGACGTTTTCTTTAACCAACCATCTCATTAAAGGTGAGACTTGTTCTCCTCGTCGTTTCCGTCGACGCTGACCACGAAAAAGCCAAAACCAGTCATAAAAACTTATAAAAAATCTTTCATATACTCAAGCGGTTGTGTTGTTACCTCTTCCTGTGTGCGTATGCCTCAATCTTCCATTAATGGACATTCAATGCTCAGATATTCCATCTAGTCGCAGAAAAAGTCCACAAAGCAGTAACGACCCCTCAATCTTCATAAAAACAAACAGCCATGTCCTCCCCCGCCGTTCAACAACCCGAACCTGTTCAGGTCGTCGAGCCTACCATTCCTCCCGCTGTGCCAGTCGCAGCCCCTTACAATCCTCCAGCCCCTCAAACTTCCGTCTCCGCTGCCCCTTCCGCATCTCTCTATGTCGGCGAGCTCGACCCCACCGTCACTGAGGCCATGCTCTTTGAGATCTTCAATATGATTGGTCCTGTTGCCAGGTATGCTTCACGAATTCAATCAAATATGATCGAAAAATTTTTGACTTAATCCGCTCCTAGCATTCGCGTTTGTCGTGATGCAGTTACTCGTCGCTCTCTCGGTTATGCCTATGTCAATTATCTCAATGCTGCTGATGGTGAGTTGCCACTCAGCCTCGTTTTTCAGGTGCTTGTGACTAAATACTTGTGGTCCATATAGGCGAGAGGGCTCTAGAGCAACTTAACTATTCGCTGATCAAGAACCGTGCATGGTACGTGTTGAAGTTTTACGTCCTGACTGTTTAGGTATGTTCTGACAGGTGTCTTACTCTTATCTCAGCCGGATCATGTGGTCTCAGCGTGACCCCGCTCTCCGTAAAACTGGTCAGGGCAACATTTTCATTAAGAACTTGGACGAAGCCATCGACAACAAAGTGCGTTCTATCGTTTCAAATATAATATAATTGGCACCAACTCATGACTGCCCTCTAGGCCCTCCATGATACTTTTGCGGCTTTCGGTAATGTCTTGTCCTGCAAGGTCGCCACTGACGAGCATGGCCGTTCAAAGGGCTATGGTTTCGTCCACTACGAAACTGCTGAGGCGGCAGAAAATGCCATCAAGTCCGTCAATGGCATGTTGCTCAATGACAAGAAGGTCTACGTTGGTCATCACATCTCTCGTAAGGTTAGTGTCGGGCCATTCGGGTTGTAAATGCAAGCTCACGTGGGCACCTAGGAGCGTCAATCCAAGCTCGATGAGATGAAAGCCCAGTTCACCAATCTTTATGTCAAGAACCTGGATACTGAAGTTACTCAGGAGGAATTCACCGAGCTTTTCTCCAAGTATGGCAACGTTACATCAGCCCTTGTTGCCACCGATGAGGAGGGGAAGAGCAAAGGTTTCGGGTTTGTCAATTTCGAAAAGCACGAGGAGGCTCAAAAGGCGGTTGACGAGCTGCATGACGTCGAGTATCGTGGCAAGAAACTTTTCGTCGCCCGCGCCCAGAAGAAGGCTGAGCGAGAGGAAGAGCTTCGTCGTTCTTACGAGCAGGCCAAACTCGAGAAGTTGTCCAAGTACCAAGGCGTTAATCTCTATATCAAAAACTTGGAGGATGATTTCGACGACGACAAGCTCCGTGCCGAGTTCGAGCCTTTCGGTACAATCACTAGCTGCAAGGTTATGCGCGATGAAAAGGGTATTTCGAAGGGCTTCGGCTTTGTCTGCTTCTCTTCCCCTGATGAAGCTACCAAGGCTGTTGCTGAAATGAACAACAAGATGATTGGAACCAAGCCCCTCTACGTTTCGCTCGCTCAGCGTCGTGAGGTTCGTAGGCAACAGCTTGAGAGCCAAATCGCCCAACGCAATCAGATCAGGATGCAACAAGCGGCTGCTGCTGGCATCCCAGGCGGCTACATTAACGGGCCTATCTATTATCCTCCTGGGCCCGGCTTCCCTCCCCAAGGTCGTGGTATGATGGGCTATGGTCAACCCGGTATGATGCCTCCTCGTCCCCGCTACCCCAATGGGCCGGTTCCCGGTATGCCTCCTGTACCTGGTCCTTACGGCCAAGGACCTCCCCAACCCTATGGCATGTCCTACCCTCCTCGCGGAGCCCCCCGCCCCTCCGGCCCCGTTGCTCGTGGACCTGGTTCTTCCCCCACCCACCCCAACGTTGCCATGCCTCGTGCTAATGGACCTCCACCTCCAAATGGTGCTGCCCCTCGTCCTGCTCCCCAAGGTGCTCCTGTTCCTAGCCGTGCTCCCGCTCCTCCTGGACCCCCTGGTGCCCCCGCTCGTGCTCCCCAACCCGCCTATAACAAACCCCAGGCTCGTCCTCAAGGCGCTGCTGTTCCCGCCCAGCCTGCTGCCGCTCCTGCCGCTCAACAGTCTAACCTGCCCACCATTACTGCTGAGCAGTTGGCTGCCGTCTCCCCCATGGAGCAAAAGCAAATGCTCGGTGAGGTCATCTACATGAGGATTGCAACGTGAGTTGGCATATTTTCTTGAGATTCTTGATTCTGATCCATCTTTCAGTTCTCAACCTGAGCTTGCTGGCAAAATCACCGGTATGCTTCTCGAGATGGACAATAACGAGCTTCTTGCCTTGCTTGAATCCGAGGAAGCGATGAACGCCAAAGTCCAAGAGGCTCTCGCCGTCCTCCAGGAGTTTGCTAGCAAGGAGCAGCAGCAGCAGCAGTGAGCGCTCACTCTCTGCGAAAACTTGTTGCTTTATTCCTTTTGGGCCTTTGTTATGACCCGTCCGTTCGTTAACTTCTTCCGCCACGCCACCCTTTGTGCTCTTTGTCATGATGCTTGTGATCGATGCTGTTGTTGTATCTCTTGCTCTCCACACGTGTACTGCCGTGGTTGCGGCTGATACTTTGCTGTTCTTGTTTTGTTGGTAGAAAGTTGGGCGTCGGCCGTTCCTTTGTGTGTACTTACTCGAGGAATAGAGGTATTGCAACCGCTTGTCTTTTATTTCTTGAGTGAATGCGGTTGTGTTGCGCTATCGTCCCGATTTCTGTTCTCTTTCAAGGGACGATTGGGGTTTTGGTGACGTGTAAGTGCTGTGTGAATAATGCAGATAGCAATGACATTAAATCAGAGATTGCATCGGACATTCGAACAAGCTGTGGAAAAGAAATCTAGGTGGGCTAAAGATACATTATCTTGATAGAGAATAAGTCTATATTGTGTACAAGACATGCAGATTACCACAGGGACTTGGATGCGTACACGATATGAAGCCGACTTGATTGACAAGTAGATGGATAATAAAGATCATTCTGGGCGAGTCTGATGATTCGGTCAACCTGGGAGGGAGGGATACCGACAGAAAGAAAGAAGGGTTTGAGAGCAGGAAGGAAGAGTTCATAGTCCATCCACTGTAGTTGGCCGACGGTCAAAAGATTCTCGTCTGCACTTGGGAGAATGCGCCGATGATCACAGGATGGAAAAATCAGGAGAGGAAAAAAAGATATGAAAAAGGGCAAGTGCATCGTAGGAAGGATCAGGGACGAGAGGGTATATCACGCAGTGAGTCGCATATTTTTGTGGCGTGCAAGACAATCAGAAGAAACTCACCTTGAGGCCAAAAGCCGACAGGAATGTTTCCGTCCTGCACCACGATTTTCTCAAACTGGCCGGTGGCTGAGAGAAGTTCAGGGAGACGTTCCGGGACAGTGACGTCGATTCCTTGGAGGCGCAAACATGCCCGATATGTTTCCCAGAGGGTAATCCATCCCCGTTGTTCGCCCGTATCAGGGCTAGGCGGGGTAGACCTGGGACCGGTATTACCGGTGGTGGTAGCAGCAGCAGTGGAAGAGGGGACTGTCGAGACGGGTGTTGTTTGTGTGATTATGGGATTAGCACTTGCTCCAGAGCTTGTGGATGCTAACGGTTGTTGTGGCGCTGAGGTGAAGGGTGTGGGGTTGGGGTGCTGGGGTGCTGCGACCGGGACCGAGGCGTTGGAAAACACGGGATGGAGGCTTGGCTCGATCAGGAGGACGAGGCCACCGGGGCGAAGAATACGAGCGATTTCTCTGAGGAAACGAGGATAATCCCGAATCTGTGAGATTCTCGCCGGAAAAGGCCAAGAACATAGATCACAAAGAAAAGAGCGATTGGAGCGGATCGGTGTGGACGAGCAGGTGGGTGGTATTGGAAGCACGAGGATCAGGAGTGTTGTTAGTTTGGTAACAGAATAGAATGAATGTGCATGAAACGCACACCGGTATGCATTGAACGAGCATGGACAAAGTCAAAATGATTGTCTGGGTAAGGAATGGGCACTGGGAGATCAAGGTCACAGAGCTCGAATCTGGAGAGGCGGA
This sequence comes from Podaxis mareebaensis, assembly GCA_018524725.1. NCBI lineage: Eukaryota > Fungi > Basidiomycota > Agaricomycetes > Agaricales > Agaricaceae > Podaxis > Podaxis mareebaensis. The sequence goes on along the minus strand of JAEUWP010000562.1, from coordinate 748,455 downwards.
TAAGTGAGTTTGTTGATCGGACCGAACAGGACGATTCGGCGAACGGAAGCGAGGAAAAGAAAAGATACGTACGTGCAATTGGATGGGACCATTCTACAACGAAGAAACGAGGTGGTCGTGTTAGGATATCCACACCGGCCGTACGAACATGAGGATGCGCAGGCAGGGGATTGTTCGGTTCGGAGGAAATGCAAGGGGTGATACCGTACCTTGGCTGGATAGGAGCGAGATCGATTCCAATGACCTCTGCACGAGGGAATTCATCAGCCATGGCGATTGCCCTGGGCAAAAGAAATGTCGGTGAGCATAAGCGAACATCAATCGTAGGGTCGGTAGATGTACCAGGAACCGCCGCCAGTGCCCAGGTCTAGTACTAGAACGGACACGGTTGTACTCAATAAGTTTAGCTCGGCAAGGAATAGACCAGGAACGTACTTCGGCGTTGTTGGCCAAATTGGAGGGCCTCCTTGACAGGCCCCAAGTAGTTGCGCCCTCTGAATACAAATTGGAGCATGCGATGATGAAGCTCGGAGCGCTGAGAGGAGTGGGTGAGAAAGGCAGCTAGGGGGTGTGGTGAGGAGCCAGCACCTTGACTGCGTCTTCGTCTACGGGGAGGAGATAGACAGAGTTGAGAGCGTTGAGCTTTCTGCCATGGACTATGCGAAAGTAGCCTGAATCGTCTTCACCGACGTAGGCATAGGGTGAAGAACTGTCGTCGGCCATTCGGGAGAAGAAGACAAAGAGACGAGCTGAGGGCTAAGGCATAGTCTTGAGAGGGCGTTGAGGAGGGCGTAATATGTCGGAGGAAGAAGCATGAGAGATGTGCGGACGAAAAATCAAAGTTACAATCGACTAAGCTATTTAGAATCAAACTGGGCCTTGTCCCGTATTCCTGTGCTCTCCGCTCTCCTGGGTCACATCAGATCTACTTCTGACGTCATCTCCTCTCTCTCTCAAGATCTCATGTCTGAACCCAACCCACGGAATATCTCCCCTCCTCTCCCCGCCTCTCCTGTCCAATCTCTTGCAGCATGGACATGGGCTTCGGCTGCCATGTGAATCTCCCTTTTTGTGTTATTTTAGTCACCTAACTTACCCTATTTTGTAGAGTGTTGCTGCTGGCCGCATGTCTGACCCTCTCTCCTCGCCTTCTTCTCTTCATCTCGGAACCAGCTTCTTCAGATCCTCGCGTCAACTTGACTCCTCTTGAGTCCTTCCTCGCCCTCCAATTCGGCATCTGGCTGCTTGGGATCGCCCTGGCCCTCATCTTTAATGTTAGCCCTCATCTCCCGATCCTCCTGTACCAAATCTCTGATTGAAAGGTTTCTGGTATCTCTCTTTTTCTCGCCATCACCAGGTCCCCTATCCCCCCCAGCCCGTTCCCCTAGCCCAGCAGGCCAACCAGCCATATCAACCCCTGCTCGGGCCCCTCGCCTTTGTCGCTAATATATCCGCGTTTCTAGCGTGGAACACAAAATCAATCGGTCCTCTCGCATCCATAGTCTTTATCGGTTCCCTGGTCATCGGCCTTTGGGGACTCTGGGCGGTATGCCTTCACTTTCCCTCTTCTTCACGACCCTTTCCACATGACAACACAGATCTTGTTCGCACAATCTTCCTTCGTGTCAAAGACAACGGGCGCCGACAAGCATACCTCCACTTTCATATTTGGCAACAAGGCTGCAGCATCTAGCATCAAGAAGCGATGGAAGCAACAGACCAAACCATGAAAGGTACCCATCAGATGACCTCCTACTTCCGGGCTTCAGGTTCCGTTAATCCTACCAAACTCGAAAGCGTAATAGTTATCATTACAAGGTATCTTACATGTACACTGGAGCTCTGGTTGACACACTCTACCGCGAGTTAATTCCACCGTGCTGTCAGACTATGTCTCTGTTTCTAAACTCGATGTACTCACAGCAATCATGTATCTTTCTTCATCGTCCTCCACCCATTCCCATCATTTTAAACATATCTGCCATACCTTGCATGCCGCCCAATCCACCAAGCCCTCCCAGCCCACCCAGTCCACCGAGGCCGTTGCCCATTTGCGCCATCATACCTGTCGCAAATATTAGATCAAAATTTCCAGACCCTGTGGCTGGCTAAAACTTGATTGACGCACGCTGCATCTCTTCCACGTCGAGCTGGTCTCCACCTTGACCTTGCATCATGGCTTTCATCATCTCCTGCATGCCGCCACCATTCCGTAGTTGGCGTTGCATCTGCTGTAACATTCCCGGTGGCATTGCACGCTGAAGTGCCTGAATTTGCGCCGGGGTGGGCATTCCATTCAGCCCCCGTCCTTTGCCACCGGTGGCTTGTTGCATCTTTTGCATGGCTTGGAGCCTACGTTCATCATTTAAGCTTCATCTGCACGATTGATTAATTGTTGCACAGACTCACCAGCCATTCTTCCCTCCGGCTTGTTTTGCCATATTGGCCATCATACGGTATTGGCATAGTAGCTCTTCAACTTCGCGGACGCTCGTACCGCTTCCCCGCGCCACGCGTGTCACCCGCCATGTAAGGCCAATGGGTTTCCCATCTTTGCCTAGCTCCATGAACGGCGATCCGTCGGAATCCAGCTCAGCGGCCGTCATACTATCCGTGATATAGATCATTCGTTTCATCCGCTGCGAACCTTCTTCGTCCGAGCCCTGCAAGAGTTCTTGAGGCAATCCTGGAATCATAGAAGCAATTTTGCTGATTGGACCCCTGATTTAGGAAGGGGCAGGCCGTGAGGAAAGAAGGTTATTCGGGTCGGAACAGGTTAGCGATAAGGTTCTGTGTGTAGGCCAACAAACCTACATACATGTTCATGACGTTTTGGATCTGCTCGCGCCAATCGCGGATACTGAGTTTGCCCTCCTCAAGTTTCTTGGCCATTTCCTTTTGCTTGTCAGGGTTTTGCGTTGCGAGATCCTGCATGTGTTCCATCAGACCTTGCATATCGCCGAGACCCAGCAGTTTTGAAATGAAGGGTTGCGGAGAGAAGCGGTCGAGGTCATGCAAGTGTTCACCAACACCAAGGAAGATGATGGGTGTCTGTGTTGCTGCGACTCTGATATCAATAATATGTGAGATAGAGGGTGAAATGGTGATTGTAAACGAGGGTGGCGTACGCTGAAATCGCACCTCCTCCCTTCGCGTGGCCATCCATCTTTGTAACAATAATCGCACCAAAGTCCGCACTCTCCTTAAACGCCCTGCTCTGGGCCTCCGCAGCCTGCCCAATACTCGCATCTAAAATCAACACCGTCATATTTGGCTTCACGGCCTCACCAATCTGCACCATCTCCTGGAACAACTCGGACTCTTGCTTGTGTCGCCCAGAGGTATCGACAATGATGACCTCGAATCGTTCCTTTTTGAACTTCGCGACACCCTGGGCTGCGATGGAGACTGGATCGGTTTCGGTGTATGAACCAAAGTAGGCGACTTTGGCTTTTGTTGCGGATTGACGGGTTTGGTCGAATGCTCCGGCACGGAAGGTGTCTGCGCAGACTATAGCGGATTTGAAGCCACGTTTTTGGTAGTGCACTGCGAGTTTTGTGCAGGTTGTTGTTTTTCCGTTGCCCTGTAGTTTTTATTTGGGTTGGGACTGGAAGGGGGAGTGTAAGGGTGGGACATACTTGAAGACCGACAAGCATGATGACATTGGATTGGCCTTTCTTGGGTTTGTAAGGCTCAACACCTGGATCGACGAGAGATACGAGCTCATCGAATACTGCCTGATTACAGTGGTATTGGAAATGAGGTTGGGTTTGAGAAAATTAGACGGGTGGAACGTCACCTTTTGGATAAGATGTTTCCGGTTCATTTCCTTTGCTTTATCGCCAGCATTCTGCTCTAGTAGAGCTTTCACCTTCTGCTTCACTTTGTTTCGCAGCGAGGCAACGAGCTTGACGTTCACATCTGTCTCGAGCAAGGCAGCCGTAATTTCTTTAAGCATCGCATCGAGGACCTATGTCCAGTCATACGTCAGCTTTCCAAATCGTTAGAACATGATGTTTGGAGTGAGGCACCTTTTCGTCCACGACGGGTGCCCTATTAAGTGACGACAGCGCAGCATTAAGTCTGCGCCCTAGGTCTGCCAGAACCATGATTTGTAGGGGATGAGAATTGGAGTAGAGAGGTAGAGGTGTAATTATGTGCACGTGGTTCCTTTTCGGGTCACGGATCTTTCGGCCCGCCCAATTTAGAATCTGTATATTCCATACTCTTTGCGACTTAGGCACCACGACCGGATGGCGAGCGACTCTGACGATGACGGTCTCGAAGAGCTCGAGTTTGAAGGCGAGGACTATGAAGACGAGAATGGCTTGATTGACGCGCAAGAAGACGCGACGGAGGATGGTGAAGAGGTGTGTATGTACTCCGGGATTTCTTGTCTGCGTGCACAAGTCATATATCATATCTCTGGAATCTTAGGAATCCTCGGAAGACGAAGACGAGGATGAAGAAGATGAGGAAGAGGAGGATGAAGAAGAGGAACCTGGTAGCGGGGGGATTTCCATGGATGTGGATGGTCCAGAGACACCAGCCCCGCCATCTCATACGACCGCGACAGTCTCGACGACCGGCCATGCTAATATCTCACAGCACGATTCCAATAATATCTCTGTACAACATGCTATTCCACGTAAGCCCACTCAGTTCCCGAATCTGCGTTTGACGTCTCAAGGGGACATTTCCTAGCATCCCAACCGGCACGCAGACGTTCCCCATCCCCCGCCGCACGACGACGCCAAGCTCTCAGATACACCCTCAACCCCGACCTCCCACCACCAAGATCCTTCACGGTTGAAGCGATATGCGCCTTACCACACCCCGGACCTGTGCATTCATTAGCTTCCTCCATGTGCATGTCGCATCTCCTAACAGGCTCGGAGGACGGCTACATACGTGACTACGACATCTTCACCGCCCTCAACGGCAAGACTTTTCTTTCCGCACCTCAGAGACATCACGCAGGCGTTGTCGAGGGCCTCATAAAAGCCGGTCATCTGTATTGTTGGTGGGAGAACCCTACGGCGCCTAATCCGAAGAAGGTGAATGGGGCGACGGTGGTTGATGATGATACAGGTCTGGCGCCGGTTTATAGTTTGGTCATGCATTCAGACGCATTGTGGGCACTGGGAGGTTCAGATGTGCGTGTAATATCTTCGATCTCCGATGGGTTTTGGCTCAGTTCTGAAGGTTCTTCCAGACTGGGCACATAAACCTCTTCACAGTGCGGCATGATCCTGGAAGACGGTGCCATGTTATGAAAGGGCACAAGGGTCCTGTTTCAGGACTTGCTCTTGATTATGACGAAAAGTCATTCTTTAGTGCAGGATGGGATGGTGAAGCAATTGTAAGTCATTTTGCGTTGCTCTATTCCAACTAAGCAGATATTGAAGCTATACACACAGCAATGGGACCTAAACACTGGACAGGGTGTTCGTAACTTCACGGCGCATGGAGCCCAGCTGGCTGCCATCGCTCTCCGGCCACAAAGCTCTAGCTATTCAGATTCCGGAACTCCGGGTCTCGCACACACGGAGCCGTACATGGGCGACACAACTCAAGAAACTCAGACTCATGTTGATTCAACACACGGAACCATGTACAACTCAACGAACACGGCTTCCTCTGAGACCTTCACCAACGACGTATCTCTCCCCGACGCTTCCAAAGTGAAACCCGAGAACCCCGAGAATCCACCCCCAACGGCCGACTCAGACGCTAAATCTGATGCCTCATTCGACCCTCTATTTGACGGGGACGATGCAGATGATGCTAACACCATGGAGGCAGAACCGACTAACCCAGATTTGATACCTTTTGAAAGCAAGATCGCCATGCCCGGTCAACAGAACTTCACACAACCCGTTCCCGCATCAGCATCAGCACCAGCACCAGCACCAGCACCACGTCCAACGGTGACAGTAGCTCCGCCTAAGAATGCTCCTCCCCTCCTGGACCCTTTGAACTATGCAACTTTCTCACCCGATCTATTACTAACAGCTTCTATTGATGGGCAAGTCATCCTTTGGGATAGGAGAGCACATACGCCAGGAAGGGGTGTTGGGCGACTATGGCTTAGCGAAAAAACACCTCCATGGTGTCTATCTGTAAGTGGATCACCCTTTATCCACTTTATAACGCTCTCAATAAAGTTTTTCCTTTTGACGTTGTCATAAACAGGCATGTTGGTCCGCCGATGGTGGCCAGATCTATGCCGGCAGACGTAATGGGACAGTTGACGTCTGGGATGTACGACTCCTCGGGCGCTCAGGACCTGCCAACACTCCCCGTCTTCTCAAAACTCTCCGGAATCCAACCAGTTCCGGAGTGGTCTCCTGTGTCGTCGCATTTCCAGATTGCCGTCACATCGCTTGGTTAGTCTTCTTTCTTGTTTCAGAGTTACCACGGTCATGATACATTGTCATATTGTATCACACCGATATCATTCATTCAACTTGTCATCACTTCATTTCTCCCCCTTTCCGCCCCTTCACCGTTCACCCATTTATTTTGATTCCGTTGCGTTTCGACGTCCCCGTCTTTCACATCGGGCATCTCACCCCTCATAAGGATGCTTACGTGTCAATTTCTTCCACCAGTGCTTCGTTTGATAACTTGCGGTTATGGAATGTCGCGGAGGCTGGAGAACCCGATTCTGGTAGATCCAGAGGTGGGGTACAGTTCAAGATCATTCCTGGACATCACGGGGGATATGTCTCCCAGATGCGTGCGTATTTCTTTAATTCTTCTGTGACGTCACCCCACTCAGATCCGTCAATTTCAAATTACTCCAGTCGTCGATCCGGGATGTCGGTTTCTTGTCAGTGCTAGTAGCAACCGTGGATGGCACGGGGAGTCAACTAAAACAGTTTTTGTACACGATATTAAGGCTAACATGTAAACGTACTCTGTTACGACATTGCTTGCAGAATTATTTTTGAGCAACTCAAAAGATCCCTCGGCAATGTTCCTGGTTAAATTTTGCAACGAAAAGTATGATAGTAATGCATATTAGAACCCAAATCTTTATATGATACATGCACGCTTGTCCTATATCCAAACATGACTACGATAATAAAAAGAAAGCCTAACAAAAAAGAGCAGGCCAAAAGGGGATTAGCCCCAGCCAGGATTTTGGCCCCATGAAGGGCCGGAAGTTTGCTGCAGCATTTGTGCACGTGCCGGATTCATTGAAGAAGGGATGTTTGTCGGTGGCTGAGGATAACCAGGCGGTGGTCGATGCGATGGTGTCTGATAGCCATAGGTTTGTGGAGGGCCATAAGGAGGTACAGGAGGTGGGGGCCCAGTACCATAGGGGGTCTGAGCACCACCGTAAGGATTTGGCGTACGACCAACATGTCGGATGGATGCATGCCCAGGAGTCGCTCCACCTGGACGGGCAGGTGTACGGCCACCAGCAAATGGTGTCTTGCCTCCAGCCACATTGGCGACATTCTGAGACTCGTGCAAGTGTCTGCATGTGCGACGTGTGAACTTCATGGCCCTAGCCTGTCTTCCGCAAATCACTCACCTAACTTTAAATGCGTCACATAACTCAGGGACGCCAACAGCAGCAGCATCAAACAAGTAGTAAGCTTCCGGAGCAACGCGAACGGGCTGAAGATAAGTTAGCGAAGCACGATATATTGAGATCAGCCTGCGAGACGTACCCAAGTTTGGACAGTGGAGTTCTTGTTGGCGAGGAAACAGAGATTGAAATGCCCAGGCTTCTTCCGGTTAAGGGTGAAACCATACATACTCTTCGCCGGATTAGCTGCCAAGGAATTCTTGAGGAAGAGATCTAGAGAGATGTTAGGAGCCCAAACAAATTTCAAATGCGAAAAGATACTTACGTAGTTCATCCTCCGGTCCCTGCTTGAATTTCTCGTGTGCCATCAACTCTTCAACACGGCGAGCCATCGCTTGTACATGATTGACGATCAATTCATCAAGATCGGCATATGTATGTGTTGCGTCCACAATGAGCTGACCAGTTGTCTGACCGGTCGGATCGGCATTGGAGTCTGTTACATCTGCACGATCTCGTTAATGATCAGGATTCAAAACCAGAAACGGAAATAACAAACCAATGTGTTGATATAGCCCATCGTCTACCTTCCATGTCACAGCAAGGTGGTCGATACCCTTGGAGGACGGTCGGATGACGACGTCCCCACGCTGCTGTTTCTCCAAAAATGCCTCGGCTTGTGCGGCTTTGAAGTTATGGAAGTTGGGGTGTTTGATGACTCGCCGGCTGCGATCAGTTTCGGCCCTCTTCTTTCTATTCAACATCTCCTTGTCCTTGGCCTCCCGAACAGTATCGTAGTAGATATCCGGCCTAACTTTGCGGATTTCATCATCTCGTTCTTCAAGAAGTTGTCGTTGACACGAAAGTTCTATGTTGAACGTGTCTTGATCTAATTGCATGTTCCTATGGATGATGATGCCGGAGACCGTTTGCCCTTTCCGAATGAAAGTCTCGATTTGAGCGTTGCTGTCGGGGAGGGTCTTCGAGCTGATGACACCCTCGACGCCTGAGTCAAGGCGGACGAATGCCACGTGGCGAGCAGTACGATATACCACCGCAGAAACCATGAGTCCATGTCTCAAGGTTCGTTCGGTTTCACCGCTGAGCATAGTGATGATTTCCATATCTTGTGGCAGAAGGAATGGATCACGTTGTTCCGCGTATGGTCTGAGAAGTTCGTCCCGAATGACGTTGAGAGTATGTCGCTTTTGATCGTAATTGGCCTGATAGAGGCTAATAGCAAACTCGTCGAGATTGAGTTCCATCAGTTTCTTCTCGTTATCCGGGTCGTTCATGATGAGAGTAACAACATGTGAGGGGTGCTCATCATGGATATCCTCCTCGTCGAGTTCGAGAGCATCAGTAGCCATCTTTCTAGCCAATTCGTAATCTTCAGGGTGTATTCGGGTATCGTCTAGGGGGTCTGGGGCATCGTCATCGTCACGACGATTCTTGAGGGTACGCATTTCATTATCTTCACGAGCAATCCGTAAAAAGGCAGAAGCGTTCAAGAAAATCTTGGTCGTAAGCAAACCCGCTTTGATGAATTGATCACGATTGACCAGCGTTCCACCCTAAATAATCTGATGAGTCACTACTATTCAATCTGGAAAGAGCAACACATACAAGAGCACCAATCTTCTTCACCAAACTCTGGGCCTTTCTGGGACCCAGACCACAAACAAATGGAAGCAAGTGTTGGTAATAGCTATCGGTGACTGCACGATTGATGTCGACGCCCACTTTGTTGGTGATATCCACAAGAGCACGCTCAAAGACCACCAACAACTTCTCTACAGGAACCTGGTTTAAGATATCAGTAAAGTACACAGTCGATTCAGAACTGGCACCTACAAGGTGTTGATCGTCCTCCTCGAAGGTAATTGCTGTAATGTCACGCCCCAAAGCCGCAAACTCATTCAGAGGACTCTGGGCATACCGGGCAAGACCGACACAATATTTAGCAGTTGAAGAAAGCCCACCGAATTCTTCAGCGGCACGACTACTGTGTTGGTATATGCGCGCGACATCGTCATGGACGTAGATGACAGGTATATCGAAGTGTTCACTTGGCCAACCAGACTCATTACCGGCGGTTTGTTGATGTTTTCCCTGGAGAACTTCCTTCACGCGTTGACTGAGTTTCAGTGTTGCCATACTGAAACCGCCAATAACGACGACTTCGGGCTTCCGGCGTTTGAGCAAATCGATGAACTCGTCGAGGTTGTCAGAGTCATGGAGGTTGTCGACCTTAGTGTGTTCACGCATACGACCGGCCTCGTCGAGAAAAACGATAGAAATAGCATCCTTCTGAGGGTCACCCTTACCCCAAGAGATAGCAAGGACCGAAGACGTATCACCAGGCTTCATCCCAGGAGTGATATAGGGAGCAGAGTTGATGCGCTAGATGATAATTAGGTGATATGGACATGAAAGGACAATGGCTGGCTTACCTTGCGTAGTTTAGCTGCGCAGCTTTGGGCAAGGAAGTCCTCCACTTCTTCCCGGAGATACTCTCTCACCCACTTTGCACCAAGGGGCACGAGGTGCTGCTCGATGACATCTTGAACTACACGACTCCTTTCAACGTTCCATGCCCTTGCGGCTTCACTGAAGTTGTCAGAACTGAACGCATTGTTAAGCTTCTGTTCAAGTTCTGCCTTGGGTTCATTGGGGAGAAAGATTGAGATTGTCACGAGATGTTCAGCTTCCGCTGCAAGGATATGCAGGAATTGAGCGGTTTCTAGCATTTCCCTGATAGGTTTCCGAAGAAGGTATTTGAAGTTCTGATAAAAACATTAGCACAACGGAGAAACTCAGAGAAATCAGAAAGCATACATTGTAAGGATGGTTTTGGTCGATCTTTACAATGCCCCTTTCGGTTGGCTCAACGGTGATCTGAGCTTCCTCCTTGAAGAGCTTACGAACGTAGTCTCTCAAAAGAGGATCTTTCCCAAGTTCAGTTGACAGTATCAACCGAGCACGACGGAGTAATTCTTCCGGCGTCTGGGCTTTCATCGGATCAGGATCCGCAAACTGTTCGGCATAGATGGTAGGATTGAGCTCCTGATCTTGAACGAAGTGTACGCGCTCTGAAGCCATGAAGTTCGCCACTATTTGATACGATTCCAACCCAAAACCCTGGTGCAAATTAGATAGCTGCCATGTTGCAAGGTGCGAAGGACCTACTTCAGCCAACTTCGAAATGACGCTCTTTTTTGCAACCTCGTATGCCGAGATACGACTGGGCATCTTCGGCTTCTTGATATCACCCTCCTCATCTTCGTGCGGGCGAGAGTCAAGTCCATCATTCTTCTTCTCCTTGTACTTCAAGAGGAGCCACTCCGTAGCGTCTGCTACAAGTTCAACGCTGTCCACTTTGGGCAGAATTTCCTTTTCGTAAAATTCATCATGTACCTGCAAGCGCTCGTAAAGTGTGGCTAAGGCCCGTTTTCTCTCCAGTAGTGACCTATACTTTTGTCCCAGGGCATATATACGCCACAATTCGGTTAAGGACAAAAGTTCCTTGCGTGTCCGGATGTCGGAAATATCGAAATGGCAGAGATAATCCCGTTTGTGCGCCCAGATGTGGGGCACTTCAAACTCCTCGACGAAAAGATAGCGCAACGCAAATGTGACAGCCATGACAAGAGCGCCCCTCAGATGCTGGAATTGACCATCAACACTGAAGTACTCCCGATTTTTGCGCGCCGATATGCGTTGGGTGACCCACATAGCAGCACCATCAAGGTCAGCTTCTGTCATTGGCGTATGGGTGGAAAGGGTGGTATTTTCAGAAAGTGAGGACGTCGCAAGCTGCATGCGTTCAGGAATATCTTGTACACGAATGAGATCGTCATCATCCGTTAGCATACGTTTACGAATTTCTGACGGTTCAAACACCTGCAAAGGGCAAATTCAGCAAAACACAAACGACCAAGAGGAGTCACATACATCTTGGTATTTCGTATCCTGTTTGAAACGTTCCTCCTCCGGCTCAGGTTCGTCCTCTCCAACCAGAGCCCAATCATAATCATGACCGTCGCCGAACACGTCATGGATTTCGTCCCAAGCACTAATTTTATTAGTCAGGCTACTATCAAGGTTAAGAACTCGAACTTACTTGGCATCAATACCCGCGAGTTCTGGTCGACTGCCGAACGCCCGTTTACGCCTTTGTAGCTCCTGTTGCTCACGCCTACGCTCTGCACGAGACGCCTCGTCCATAGCTCCTCCACCTTCTTCATCATACTCGATGAAGTCATCAAGGTCCATATCACCATACTCCTCCTCGTCATCTCTGCCCCGTTCATCATCCCAGATTTTCTGGATATCTTGTACTTGAGGAAGATTGTCGTCATTATCAAGGTCCTCGTCAGAAGATTCCACAACGTTTCTTCGCCTAGAAGAAGCAGTCGGTGGTGATTCGGAGACGCGCCCGCGCCGTAGTCGTGTTAGACGGTTCTTCTTGAATGTGCCACCAGTATTTTCGGCAAGCAGTTCCAAGTCATCCTCCTCCAGCTCCTCGTCCTCCTCCTCGCCTGTTGCAAATTGAGTCACTGAAGGGCCAAGGTATGAACGGAAACTCACGTCTACGGTGATGCTTCTTGCGCTTCTTTCGCCGTCTACGACGCTCCTCCTCCTCGTCCTCCTCTTCTTCTTCATCCTCGTCAACAATAAATCCCTCTCTGATTCTGCGAGCTTCCTCCTCATCGTCCTCTCCTTCCTCCGAGCTATCGTCTGTCACATTGGGCATAATCTCATCACCATCTCCCTCTTCCTCCTCCTGACCAGAACCTTGCATAGGGTCGTCATTGTCTTCGACCTGGTTCTCACGGAGTTCCTCTGGCTGGGGCGAGGACATGATGGAATGAGTGCAAGTGGTAAGGTTGAGGGTCAAACACCTCGACCACAATTCAGGACCCCGAAGTTTGTAGCCCACTTCTGCATACGTAAGCAAAAGTTACCAAAAGCAGTGCTGCTGGTGACAAGTATCTAATCGCAACTGACTCTGATTCAATTCAGGTGCAATGTCAGAGCCTCAGGGTCTGTCCGCCTTCATTACTTGTAATTATCGCTGCTCAATGATATCCTGAACGGCAGGACAGCATCTGCGTTTCCTGCGCCTGGCTCTTGACGAGGCGCGCAAGTGTGCGCCCACTCCAACCGCCTTTTGCGTCGGGTGCGTAATTGCGGCCAAATGGCCTCCTACTTCAGGAGAACCCGTCGTACTCTCGACGGGGTTTTCCAGAGAACTTCCCGGAAATACCCATGCCGAGGCCAATGCTCTAGCCAAAGCAAGGGCTCTCACTGTGGACCAGCTCCAATCCCTGTTCCCAGCCGCGCGCTCAGATAACTTAACGGTCGAAAACATTCTCACCCATTCCGATATCTATACTACCCTGGAACCCTGCTCAATCCGAACGTCGGGGCTAGCACCCTGTTCGAATGCTATTATTGCGGCGAAGATACCCAGATGTTACATTGGTGTAAGCGAACCGGACGACTTCGTGAAGTGCGAGGGCGCGCAGAAACTGAAAGATGCAGGGGTCAAGGTAGTCTGGTTGACTGACTTTGAGGAGGAATGTCTACAAGTTGCTCGTACGGGGCATGAACCAAAGTAAACATATATAAATTTAACTTTTACTGTACTGTACTCTATGCCAATTGGTACCGTGTGTCTATCTATGCGAGGTTGAGGGCCTGTTTTACCAGCAGGGAAAACTCTCCGACAATCTCCTCGGCCTGCTCCAAGTTAAGGACGCTTGCCGATGCATCGATGGCGACACAAATAACGTTGCGTTCAGGCATGATAACAACATCGAGTGAGAGGTCGTCCTGGATCATATGTCAGTATTGCATCTTCCAGCAGGTCTTAATATCCGCACCTGTACCAGGTTCGTGATTGGCAGATAGTCAAGGACCGGCTGGGGTTCGTCGTCTTTGATGACGGGCAGGTCGAATGACAACTAGATGCGTGTCACAGTCAGCCCCTAAGCCTTAAAGATGCATAAACTCACATTCACTGGCTCTAATAATCCACCCTTCTGCCCGGGCGGAGTCAATTTGAACACGTTAAGAAAGACGTTCGTCAGCGGTTTATGGATCCCTAACAGTGCGTTGTACCTCGAGAAGTCTGTTTGCTCGATGATACCGGCCCGTTGACCCAAAGCCTCGCGAATGCGCCCAGCTACTAAACAGATGTCACCCCGAGCATCCGGGACATACAACGGGAGAATATTGACGCAAGGGATTGCGAAATGCTCAATATTATCGACAGAACCTGTCCTTCCATTGTGCCACACCCCAAAACATGCATCATTGGCGCGTGTATAAGTGCTCTGCAAACGCACCCAACATGCCATAAGGAGGGACTGAAGCGATACATGTAATTCTGCGGCGCGTTTCTCACACAGGGAAACGTCCTCAATGGCAGACTTGGCGATGTACACCGTTCGTTTTAGGCGGGGAACAGGGTGCGGGTTGAGATTCGGGAATAGGGTTGGATTAAATTGAACGGGGAAGACGCTCTTCCAGTATTGATCTTGGGTTGCAAGTTGTTCGTCATCCGCCTTGGTGTACGTGAGGTAGGTGAGAAAATCCTGTGACGGGCTGCTGGACTGCGTTTTATAGATAGAGGATATCTCCTCCGCCAAGACGGATAAGGACCAAGCGTCGTATTGGAAGTGGTGCAGATGGAGGAGAAGACAAACTTTATTCTTTGAATACCGAAGGATCGCCCGTGCTTGTGGGAGCCTGGAGGGGATCGGATTCTCTACGAGTTGCCTAACCCTAATAGCGCTAGAGCGGTAGAACATGTCGTCTTCGGCGACTTCCTCCGACCACGTACTCGAAGCAACATCGTTTTTGAATACGACAATGCGCGGATCATCGGCATTGGGAGCGTTCGCAAAGGTAGATCGCAAGAGGGGATGGCGTTGGAGTAGAAGGATCCACGCTACCTTGAGTCGGACCCTGTCTACATCCCCAGGTAACTGGAACATAAAGACGTGTTGATATTTCCTGCGTTCGCATTTTTGCCAAGCCGCTAGGAGGAACTTTTGACCAGGGGTCATCGGGAGGATCCTTTCAATTGGGGGCGTTTCCTCGAAGCGGGAAATAATGGCCCTAATTTCTGCCGGAGGAAGAGATAGGGATTGCTGACTGGTAGGCGGTGGGGAGAGCTTCCCACTGCAAGTCTGGATTTTCTTCGCTAAATCTACGAAGGTGCGACAGCTGACGATATCTGCTGCAGTAATCTTCATCTTAGCCTGCCTGCACTTGTTGGCCACCTGTATGGCAGTTATTGAATCAATCCCTAGGGACGCAAGAGAGGTCTGGTCGTTGATAGCCTGGATAGGGATGTTTGAGATGGAGGATATCAATGTTTGCAGTTTCTTGTAGTCTTCGGAGACCGCGACTTCGTTGGGACATGTTGGTACCGCAGACGCAAGCGGATTTTCGACAGCTTTCATGATACCGACGACATCGGTCATGGCCAGGTCCTCGGGCCGCTGTAAGATGTTGGCGACGAAGGCTTCCAAACGCTCCAACCAAGAGTCAAGAGAGGGCGACTGGCAAAGATCAGACCGAGCAGCGCATTTGACGAGGAAGCCATTCTCAGTCTGATGGAACTCGACGGTAAGAGCGTACTAAAGAGGTCCATAAGTTGGACTTAATTGTGACTGGAATAGGCTGAAAAAACGTGCCTGGATCCGGATATCAGCTTTTCCACTCGAAACCTCGAACTCCCAGATACTTTGGCGTTTGGGGTTCTTATCCAATGGTTGGAATACAAATAGACTATCCCATAATGACTCCAACTGGAGTTGACGCTGGATGGATCGCATGGACGCTTGCTGCCACACCAGAACTTCCACATTGTCTTGTTGGATCGTTCGAAGGAGGTCGGCGTTGCTGATCCCCTTGAGCTGCATGCGACAGGGTATCGTGTTCTAAACATTGTAAATAAGGACAACAGCACAACATGTGAGACGGAACAACGCACCAAAACAGGTCCAATGACATCAGAAGCTACAGAAAGACTCCTTCCAGATACAACATGCCCGAACAAGACGTCTTGCGTATTCAAGGTCGACGCAATAAGCTTTGCCCATGCAGCTTGCGCTAAACATTGAATCGTTGCCCCGGAACGACGTAAGATGACACCAAGTCTTGATGAATCCAAATGAATGTATCTGGAAGCTGTCGTAGGGGTTCTACCGATTTCCTTCCCTGTTCGTGGTAAAGGGAGATGGTCATAACCTTGAAGTTTTCGCACCCAGAACGAAGTTCCATTTTGCTCCTGGAATACGAAATGAGGCAACAGATCGGAAAATTGAACCAATTTTGTCGGGGTAATTCCGTGATAGATCGTCTCAATCATGTCGAGAAGTTTCCCAATGGAGACGCCATCATAGAGAGCATGGTGTAACACGAAAACCAATCGGTGACATAGTGGGCCAGGCGGAGTAGCTCGGAAAAGGCGAACCCTGATTGGAGGCTTATGGAAGTCACTTTCTTCCTGAAGCACCATTCCCCCGATAAACTGTTTGAGCTGTGATTCGTAGTCCCCGGAACCATTACATGTCGCCTCGGACCAGTCAAGGGTATTGACAGAATGGACAGCTTGAAGCCAGCGCCCGGAGTCAGTCTCGAAGTGGAAGGACGTCCTCAGGATCGATAACTGGTCTACAGCAGTCACCCACGCCGAATGGATCCTCCCAAGATCGGCGGAGGAGGAGAGAGTCAAGGGGAACGCGTGTACATATAATTTTCCTTGGGATCCTATAGTCTGGCGGACGTTGAGCATAAGTTAACAACCGAAGAGAAAAAGCGTCAATACTGACCTGGGATAGCATCCCAGCTTGAAGAGGCGTTGTGGGGTAGATCTCAACAGTATCGTGTGTTGTCAGTCTGAAAAATCGGGAGTCAACAGTATTCCGGAGTTGTTGAACGATGGTGTCATATAGGGCATTCATTTCTTGATCCTGATTCGTGTCCATGGAACTGGTGGATACCAGTAAAGCTGCTAAACGCTTCAAGGAGGAGCATTTCATCAACTCAACGGGCGACACTTTATGACCTTGTGCTTGTAGCGTCCTTGCCATCCCCACTGACTTAATAGAATCAAGGCCGAGCGAGATGAATGGGGTGGTGTCCCCAAGCAGGTGAGCATCGACCCCGAGGAAATCTGAAATAATGGATCGCAGACTGTCGAGTAAGCTTGCATCGATCGAAGATGATTCAATTGTGTCCACAACAGATGGATATACGTTGGGTTGGGGCGGACAGAACGCTGTAGTTAACGGGACCACGGGCGGCGCAGAGTGAGTGTTTCCCTCGGCGGTGCTGAGCACCATCGACTCGAATTGCTCGAAGACTTCGGTAACAACCTTGGTATCAATAGCAGGAGGAAGCCAGGCGACTTGTAAGTGGACTGTGTCTTGATCGGGGGACAAAACGATCTCTGCCGAGAGAATGTACTGCAAGGGGATTGAGCACGAGGAAGAGATGAGAAAAGGGTAAGTCACTGACATCAGCTTCAGGGGGGCTGCTCTCGATGACGTTCCAGATGTTACTCTTTGCACCATCATTTACCGAGACAGAGAACAGAGTATCAAAGAGAGGTTTTCCGGGACGGATCCAACTCTGTACCCGGCCGAGGGATATATGTTCGTGTTCAACGATTTCGGAAATTTGCTTTTGTGCCACCTGAAGAATGTCCCGGGCATCGATTTTTAGTCTCAACGGAGCTAGGGTAACCAAAGGACAGGGGCTATTTTGAATGTTGTCCAGCGGCAGCAGCCGTCCGGAGCGGATGACCTGGAAGCCTTCGTTAGTGAGGGAATCTTATAATGAGATGAGGAAGGCTTACTCCGAAAGTCACGTCGGACTTTCCGTATATGGGCGACAAAACGGTGGCGAAAGCAGCACATAGGAGAGCCTGCAATGTCACCTGGCGGGAGGTAGCGAGGGATTTCAAAACCGAGAGTCTTGTTTTGAATGGGATCCTACAAGTGATGCTCTGCCCCGGAGAGCCTTGTGCGAACTCGAAATTCGGCCAATCATAACCAGCAAAATGGCCCTCCCAGAACGACCGAGCTTTACTGAGGTTGGAGGCCGCGATGTGGTTTAGGATGTCTGACATCGTTGCCACTGGACGGGACGGTAACTGCGAATAAGCGCGTTCAACTGCGTCTAATATCAGAGGGAGCGAGATTCCATCATATAGGGCATGATGAATTGACAGGCATAGAATACTGCCGAAAGGAACTCGATAGAGGATCAGGGAGAACGGGGGATAGGCCTGAGAGTTGTGATTTAGTTCCTTTGTGATTGAAAGTGCTTCTGTCTCGTGGAACCATCGAACCAATTCCTCCGCCGACGAAACGGTGGCTTCCCTCTCAATCCACGGCAAGGAGCAGGTTTCGGCTTTGAGGACGACTTGAGAAAGGACTTTGCCAAAATGGAACACAGTCCTTAAAAAGGGGGTCAGGAGTGAAAGCAGCGTACAAGTGGGGTGGTACGTACCTGAGAATGGGTTGGTCCGACATGACGGATGTCCAGGCTTCCTTCAGATTCGAAATAGACACGTCAGAAATACAGTGGAGCAAGACGTGCTGGACATAAAGGGTATCATTGACGGCCGATCGCGACAGGACGCCCTCTTGGATGGTGAATGGCGGGTAGATAGCTTCCACCGAATTTTTGGGGTATGCCTCGTAAACTTGCGGGGAGGGACGCCGCACGAAGTCGTCGATGTCATTCGGATTGGGAGCGACACGTGCTGATCCAGTTTCGAGCAAAGAGGCTATTTCTTCCAGTGTCGGACTCCTCATGATGTCAGAAACGTGTAGGCGTTGGCCAGACCGCTCTTTCATTGCGGTCGTGAATCTGACAATGCCCATTGAATCGAGCCCACATTCGAACAAGTTGATTCCAGGATGTGCAGCGCCAATGTCGAACGGGACGTGTTGCCGTAATATATCGTATACGGTGCGCTCCACATCCGTGAGCGGCCGTCCCTGCACTCCCTCGCAATCCATTAACGAGGTCAGATACTTGATATCGAGGCCAGTAAAAAGGTTGATAAGCATCTTCTCGTCAGCCTTCCCATTGGAACTAAGTGGCAGCCAATTCAGGGGGACGATGTGACTTGGCCGCATATAACTTGCGAGTTCGGCTTCGCAAACCTCCCGAATTTTCTTCAAACATTCTGGAGGAGGGGAAACCGGTCGTGGTTTCTTCGACTTGCGAATGAGGACAGAGATAGAGGGATCCCAGGAAATGAATGAGACGAGTTGCTGAATGCCAATTGATGGGTGCTTCGCCAGGACCGTCACCGCGTCGAGAGCGAAATTTGAGCCTGGTGGACAAGCTTTCCGAACGACAGCGGATATGCCTTCTGATTCGATCCGAACACCCCTTAGCTTGATTTGGGTGTCAATGCGACCAAGAATTTCGATGGTAGAGTCGGGCATCATTCCTAGATACTGACAATGAGGCAACGACTTGCAGGAAGGCAAGAGAGACTTACGGACGAGATCGCCCGTTCGATAAGCCCAGCTATCTGCTGTTGGCCATGCTTTGAAGACCTTCTGTGTTAGGTCAGGACGACCGTGATAGCCTCTTCCAACCAGCGGGCCCTCCACAACCAGCTCACCGACACCGCCCCGTAAAAGGATGTTCATCTCGGCATCTACTACCTGACGGCAAACAGGAAGGTTGAATACGTGGGGGATGCAATATTTTTTCCATGACTCACATAGGCTGAGACGTTGGCGAAGGGTTTGCCAATATTCGCCCTTGGCGTGTTCGGGCTCATTACCGTAGAGCAACAACCGATCGTCACTTCGCTTGGACCATAGAAATTTGCCAGAACAGTTTGAGGGCTTTGGGCCCATTTGTCGAGAATCTGCGAAATATGAATGATTGCGTTGCGAGAGAGATGTTGATTCCCACCGAATCGCTGATTTTTTCTCCACCGCTGGCGATGTAACGAATGGCCATACTCTCTTCATCCTCCCGTGCTGCGTTCAACGTAGCTTCGATGAGGCTTGGCACAAGACCTAGATGTGTAATTCCGAGGCGACGAACGTAGAAGGGCAAGTCCTCTAGGAGTTGAGAACGTGGGGCACTTAAGAGCGGCATACCCAAGACCAAAGGGATAAAAATCTCTGCGATGTGAACATCGAAAGCAACGGCTACGTGTGCAGCCCGCTTAGGAGGCGACTCGTTTATCAGGAAACGAATTTACTCACAAGCGATGCAAAGATATCGGCCTTGCGCCAGATCCGACATTTTCGCTTTAGAAGCACCATGGCTGAGGGATAGTATTGCTTGGGCAAGGCCACGTTGAGTGAGAAGGCAACCCTTGGGGTTGCCAGTGGTTCCGGACGTGTACAGCATGTACGCGAGATCTTCGGGATTCGCAAAGTTAACCTGGCTCGCATCTTGGGCCTCTATAGCTTCCAGAACATCCGGATTGTCGACATAAATTGTCTTAGGGCCGAAGAGATCCGCTGGGGAAAGATCAGACGATGTTAGGACGAACTTTGCGTCGGAATCCCGTGCGATGTAGACCTTGCGTTCTTCCGGGAGCTCGGGGTCGATCTAACAAAGCGCTCAGCAACAGAAGGCGACTAAGAGGGTCACATTACTGACGGGGACGTAGCAGCCTCCTGACCTCATAACACCCATCACAGCCACATGGAAAAAGATGTCTCGATTCATGCAAATTGCGACCCTGTCTTTCTTTCCCAAACCGTGTTCATTCAACCATCTCGCTAGCTTGTTGGACCGTTTTTCCAAATCAATATATGTGATTTTGTCGTGTACGAGGCCGACAGTTTCAGAGGACAACTCTGGATACCACTGAACAGCGGTGGAACCGGGAGATTTGAGCGCCTTCTGAGTAAGGTAATCCGTCGCTAGGCGCACAACTGACGCATGTGAAAACATGCTATGTATTTCATCGTCAGGTATCCGAGTGATTACTGATGCAAGATGGGGAGGAGGTGCAGGCAAGTCCGCGACGAGAGCGTCTGGCTGTTGAACAACGTAGGAAGAGAGCCATTCTATCTGTGATGCGATTTGCTGGGAAACGGAAGGGTGAAGGAGGTTTTTGGGGGCGTGAATAGAGAGCTGGAGCGTCTTGGGATTGATGGAGAAGGAAATGGGGTGATCGTCGTCAGATTCGGAATCGGGGCAGTCGTTCCAAGTGAAGAGGGCCGGATGTTGTTTGCTGCTCAGCTCAAGGGCGTCACGGACGCGGACATCGATGAGCACATTCTCTGGGCTGTGGAGCTGTTCTTCAATCTTCGAGGCAACCATCTCCCATGAGGTTTCATTGGTCCACGAAACGCGAACGTATCTTGAGTCACCGGGTTCGAGGTGGCGAACTACGACCAAAATATCGGATACTCCGCAATATGTTGCTAGTACTCGGGCGGTTACACCAAGTGCGAAGAATTTCAGGCGTGTTCCGTCCGAGATACTCAACGCGAGTGGCCTGAGAGTGCGGTAGAATTCATTGGGTGCAAGACGGTCTGCGGCTAGATCTGGCCAAGAAACGTAGGTGTAGCCTTCGAGCAAGGCTTTAACAGGGTCTAGCGTCATCGGGAGCGAAGGGAGTGACAACAAACAAGATCCTCAGAATATTTGAGGTTATCCTTTGTAGCCCAGATCTCACGCCCTTCGTAAAATGTGGTGTCAAGGGGCCGCGGCAGATAGAGACACCAGTTCTTCATTCTCGGGCAAAGCTACCGGGGCAGGGTTAAGCGATGGAGAAGAAGTTTGGCGTGTTAGGAAGTATCAAAGGGCATCAGGGCCAGGAATTGAGCCGGACACAACCTTACGCGATGTTACTTGCTTGGCAGAATAACCCTCGTGCCATTCTGATGCAATCTTATCAGATATGATTTTTAATTGGATGATTTTTCTTGGCGTCTTGTATCAGGGTTATCTGATAAGAACATCTGTTGGCTCGGCGTAATCAGATTAGATCCAAAAGCGTCCCTCCTACCCCATCGGGCCTTTTGAATTCTTGCTGCCGTACTTCCAGAGTACAATAAACACCACCAGCAGCTGCGGCAGGAAATCACGGCACTTGACTGTCCGATGTCATGCGGCGCTTTTGACGGTTCCAGATTTTTGGGCTTGGAGGAACCAGACCGCCCTTGAACAACCTGACGAGTTTAAAAGAACGTGGATCTCCATCCCCAAAATGTATTGTATATCTTTCCCCTATTCTTCTCGTTTTTGCCTCGTTGTACTCACTCATGGCGCCAATTAGTCTTGAGGAAGTCACCTATGACATCCTTGGCCTCGGGTTTGGTCCAGCCAACCTTTCTATCGCTGCAGCTGTGACAGAAGCCTGGACTACAGGCAAGGTGCGCAGACAATTCCTCAGAAGGCCCGTCGTTATTCATTATTGTCAAGGCATCTCCTTTCCCCATCAAGAATGTCCTCTTCGTCGAAAGACACCACAAATTTCAGTGGCACCCTGGCATGTTGCTTCCGGACGCAAGGATGCAGATTAGGTACTTTGTCATTGGACTTTACGTGTTTCCAAGTTTTTTATGCGATCCGCTCAGCTTTATGAAAGACCTCGCGACCCTCAGGAATCCTCAGTCGCCTTTTACTTTCCTTTCCTACCTTCATAGTCAGAATCGGTTACTGCCATTCATTAACAGAGGATCGACCATACCTACCCGCAAGGAGTTTTCCGACTATCTCTCTTGGGCAGCGCAGCATGTGCAGGACGAAGGCGTCAATATTTTGTTTGGACACGAAGTCACCGGCCTCTCCGAAGGTCCACAAGAAACTATCAATGTCCGAGTCAAGAATCTATCCACTGGTGCAGAACAAGTCTTCCGAACGCGTAAGCAGGCTTGGTCTAACGTTGGAACTCTCAACTCACTTGGGCTTCAGGTGACATAATTCTTTCACCTGGTGGCTCGGCGAAAATTCCTGGGTTGTTCGAACCTTTCCTTCAACACCCGCGTTTCCTCCACAGTTCTTCCTACGTGCTTTCTATTTCTTCTATTCTCGATGACTTGCTTCTCGAGGCGAGGCCATTACGCATCGTTGTAGTTGGGTCCGGCCAATCTGCCGCCGAAGTGACACTCAACTTGCGCGAGCGCCTCAGCGTCTGCCAGTCATATGGTTCTCGTCACGAGATTGACATGATTTTGAGGAAGGGATCCCTCAGGCCGAGCGACGATTCGCCATTTGCTAACGAGATTTTTGATCCTGCTTGTGCGTAACTATTTCATTGGCGAGGGAACAGTTTAATTAATTTGTTTTCAGCTACCGATATGTGGTTCTCACTGACATCGGAAAGAACTCGGGGTGAAATCTTATCGGAATATCACAGCACTAATTACGGAGTGGTCAACCCTCGGACCCTCGAACAGGTATATAACTGGTAACATGCGCTCTTCCATTGTCTAATGCGAGCTTTTAGATGTACGAAGTGATTTACGGGCAACGACTTGACGAGGGTATCACGCGTCGCACTGGTTCAAACCCTGCGGCGTCTACACCGATCATCAATATCCGACCTTATACGTCAATCATTACAGTCGAAGAAACGCTCCTGGAGGGGAAATGTAGCTGCTGGCGTGCTTCCCCTCAACCCCCTCCTTCACTTTCGACATCCAGCGCCTTCAAGATTGTCTCTCAACATACTGTCACAGGGGAGGCCTCCGAGCGGGTTTACGACGTAGTTATCTGCGCGACAGGGTATCAGCGTTCGAGTTGGATCAACATTCTGAAGCATTCAGACCTCGGAAAGAGATTCGGTTTGAACCCAGCTTCGACATCGATTCGTCTCCTGCCCGCTTCGAGATTGGAGCGCAACCGGGGTGGTGATATTCCCTTCAATAGCAGTAACTCCTCGCCTCCTCTGACAACGAGCTCGGTCAGCACGCCGCCAACTTCGCCGAGTCGTTCCGTGGTTCAATTAGACGGCATTCCCGACGACCTATTCGTATCTCGAAGCTACGAGCTGCTTCCTGTCTCTGACGAGAAGAGGTCGCAAAGGTCCAGAGTGTACGTTCAGGGGGTAGAAGAGGTAACGCATGGCTTGAGCGATACTCTCTTGAGTGTTGTTGGTGTTCGCGCGGGCGAAGTTCTGGCAGATATTCTTAAAAGTTATTAGATTACTTTTCCTATTCTGATTTTGCGTAATCGTAATTTAACACGTAGATTTACTCTTGTAGTGCTGCTAGTGAGTAAAAGGGCACAAAAAATATAGCGTTGCACACGCAGCAGATAAAGTACTCTACGGTGGAAGGGTGAGCAAGCTTATGCATGCGAATAGATGCCGAGCCATGGGTTAGCGCCGGCAATTATAGTGGGATCCACGTGACATCCAGAAATCTGCATCACTATTGAACGTACCAGTAGCTATCTGTCCAGTATTTTAACCCCCTCCCGCAATGCGCATTGAGAAGTGTTATTTCTGCTCAACAAACGTATACCCTGGCCATGGTAGGTATCTCCAGCCGAAATTAGAGCTAACTATACTTATAGAGCGACTAGGAACGGCCTTCGTCCGAAATGACGCAAAAGTTTTCCGTTTCTGCACATCGAAGTAAGTGGAAGATGATCACCTTTGGACTTTGAACTGAATAACAAACATCCCAGATGTCACAAAAACTTCAAGTATGCGCCTCGCTATTTCTCCTGTTGTGGTTGCTAACCCTCGATAAGGATGAAGCGAAATCCCCGAAAGGTGCGGTGGACAAAGGCGTTTAGGAAAGCAGCCGGAAAAGAGATGACGATCGTGCGTGTTCTATCGCCATGTAGTTTGTCTATAACTAATCAAACGATAGGACTCGACAATTGACTTTGAGAAACGGCGGAACGTTCCCGTTCGTTATGACCGTGATTTGGTACAGACGACGATCAAGGCCATGAAGCGGGTGGGCGAGATCAAAGCACGGAGAGAGAGGGCATTCTTTAAAAACAGGTGCATTCGCACTTGGTTAATTCAAGCATCCATAATACTCAATATGACTGTTGCAGGATGGCCGTGGCTAAAGCCAAACAAAGAGCGCACCGTCAGAAGGCCTTGGAAAAGGCCAAGGCATCCGTCAAGCTACATGAGCCTATGGCGGTTGAGGAGGAGACAACGAAGGTCAGAGAAAAGATCAAGGTCCCTTCGAAGGCGAGAAGTGCACTGGTACAGGGAGACGGTCGATCAATGGGTATGGAGATTGACTGAGCATGGTGGGTGAGCCTCTTGGTTGTCTGAAGAAAGCACTATTGATACATTTATGACAGACATTAGGTTGTCGTTACTAGGTCGTGTAACATATACATTGCATTTATAATACAGGAGGCGACTATACCAAAAGCAGAAAACCAAGAGAGAAGGCAATTATCAACCACACTTTAAGTGTCACCGATGCTTATACTTGGCCTCGTTCTCTCGGCGGACATTAGGGTCCAGTGTATTATGGAGACCAAGCAAAGTTTTGCTGATAGCTTCACTCGCCCCGATCATTGGTTTCAGGACAGCGATCGGGACAGCACGAATCACAGAACGCACGGGACCCTCATGAAGCCTTAGCACCTCGATCATCGTGGTTGACCAGTGAACAGCTTACCTCATTACCAGATCGTTCGTAGACTTCCATAGGAACGGCCAATATCGTTTGAGCAGCGGAATTAAGGTTACGTCGTAAGCTCCGGTACGCAGACTGAAAGCCTTCCCGAATATCCATAGGCTGCTCGGCATACTTCGAAATCAAGTCCGAGCTATCATCCTCTTTTTCGTCTATGTCGAGGCTCAAACGTCCACTGTCATCAAGTGTTGGTACTTGAAGTGTCTCCGTCGTGTATGAATCTGTGAACTGTCCGCCCAGTACGCTCTCCGCTTGTTCCAATATGACTTGGGTTCCTGTCGCAAGGCGTGCACCCATCTTGATGGCTTCGATTGCAGTGGATTTAACGAAGGCAGTGGCGCCTTTTTGCATGCCACGGACAATCCGACCATCTTTCTTGTATTGCGAGATCGGGAGCAGAACGAGATCCGCGACGCCAGAACCAACGTTCACCATTGAACGGATCGGAGCGACGCCAGATATCACATCCACGAGTTGTGTAGCCTTGACGTCTGGCGTCCAAAGGTCATTAAGCATCTCAAACAACCGGGGCCATCCTGTGACCTGAGAGGAAGCTTCAGCAACATTATAATTAGCGAAGAATGGCAGCACTTACTCCTGCAAGTGTAATGTGACGCAAAGTCATCTCGGCACCATCGAAGTGGAAAAAGTTCATCAGCTCAATGGTGCGTCCTTCCCGAAGTGCTCTATAGTCCACTCGTCGCGGTTTATAATCCAATTTCAGGTCAATTGGGAAAATTTCCGCAAGTTCTGCTCTTAAATGAGTATTGGTTGCAGTAAAGTTGTCAATGGATCTGGCATACGGATGTAGGCTTCGGGCGACGGCGCTTTGGTTACAGGAGCCTCATGCGGGTCCTTGAAGCTGAAAAACTTCTTCAAGAAGTCCACCGCATCTTGGTCGACATAAAGACGTAGAGGAAGAATTTTTGCCTTGAATAGCATTGGGTATGTAATACAACTTGCCACACAAAGGACTCACCCGTAAGCGGGACTCTTCTGAGGGATGACCAGGGGCGGGCCGGACGCCTCGTAACTCGATCCTGACCATTTCCGAATCTGTTTCTCTAATGTTTCCTCTGGAATCCGAACGCAGAGCTGTCAAAAACTTCTTCCAGGTGGATGTTTTGATATGATCCAGAATCTCAACATCTCGGACAGTCGCAAACGTCTTTGAAACGAGAATCTCGTCGGGATAGAATTGATCCATGTCCGCGTTCAATCCCATCAGCTTGAACTCCATGCTTGGCCCCTTCGAACGTGTAAGCTTCTTGCCGTGGACCCGCGGCCCTCGGGCTCTTTGTTTCCCTCCCCCAGCAACGGGAGCCCCTGTAGGTCTTAATGACTGCCATGAACTCTGCGTAGTCGTCTCCACATCGTCCTTGAGCTCTTCGTCGATAGCCGCCAGCAGAGCTCCAGGCTCCGTCATATCGACGTCTTGGTCGATGCCAATATAGACGGAATTAAACAAAACAGCATTTGTCTCTTCCATATCCGACTCTTGCACCTGACCATTGGCGACCAGTTGACGTATCTTGGCCAAACGACGGCGCATCTCCTTCACTTCTTCTTCAATGACTTTTCGCGTCCGCATCCAGTCATATCCATCGTACAAAAACAAGGTTGCATCGCCCGCTCGGATGCGGACCTTCAGTTTGCTTTCCATTCCGCTAAGTGGACCGCGCGTGAGTTATAAGACCTACAGGACAAGAAGGGAACGCACTCTACTGGAGACTCTGACAACTCAGCTGGAAGGTTGTCGTAGTACTCCTCAATCACGTTAATACCCTCGGAATAGACCTTGATGGTCTCTCCATTGTAGTTCGAGTCACCTCCCGGTTCCACCTCCGCGAATGCGGTGTTCTGGACCATAGATCCACCATCATCATCGTCATCAAGATCGTCTAGCTCGTCATCCGAGAATTCTCGCAATCCTGCTGCTGCGCCAAAAGATTCATCCAAGTAATCCGGGTTGGTAGGGAGGTCATCATAGATCATATCGGGAGCTGGGCCTATCTCTGGTGGGCGTTGAAATGCAATGTCTTCAACAGATGCTGTGGAAAGCCATAAGCCAACTCATTATTTTGCAGGTTGAGATTTGCCCACCCATGAGGTTCCGTGAGGCACTCATCTCAGAAAGGACGACTGGTTCCCTCGGCTCCAGGGGAACCCTACGTACTAATCAGCCTTCCCTGCCAGTGTCCACGCCTCAGCACTTACTCCTCTCTTGGTGGATTGAACGCAGATGCGATGTCATTAATCAGAGTCGATAGGGACGCAAGCGTGTCAGCAGCTAGGTGGAGATGGAGTTGAATACCGTCTACGAGAAGCTTCAACTGCCATCAACATTCATGTTGCAACGAGAAAAAAAAAGATATACTCACTTCGACGTGAACAGGGGGATTCTTAGTTACAGTGACAACGGTATTTGTCTCGGCCACCTCTGCGATAAGTGCGTATCCGAAAGACTGAGGGAAATTAGCAACGTCGACTCATATTCTCCATACAACTCACTTTCCAATAAGAAACGCCTTTGATGTCGTGCAGACCGGCGCTTTCGCCTCCCTGAGTACTCAAGTCGTCTATGGCGAGGAGAGACAAATATTGTATCCCCAAAGTCACAGTGGACTCTAATGAATTTCCTGTTATATCCGTTGTCAGGTCCGTATCTCCGACGTATAACACAATGGCTCCGGGCTTCGTAGGCGCATATGCTCTGATTGACCCATCCATGATCTTGAGGATAATACTCGTTCGCTCACTTGGAATGACAGACTCGAATGTCTAAACCGGCATTAGGAAATGAAAATGGTGTCACAAGAATTCGAGACTTACGCCAGGAGGCGATTTGACAAAGAGACCAAGATCTTTAGCCCAATTAATATCGGGGAACACATTGCAAGTAAAATCGCATAGTGTAAGCTTCAGTTTTGTCTCTTTGGCCGTAGTACCAGGCGTTGTTAATGAGATGAACCGAAGTTTGATGAGTGGTCGAGGAGTGGATGTCTGGGGATATATGATTGAATAACAGGCAATAGGATCATACTACCAAGCTATCCGTACCAGGCTCCTGGGGGCGGTCAACCCCAGTAGTGTTTCAGCCTTCCCAGTCCGGAATACATTGAGTACTTTAGCGTCCAAAACGCCAAGTGTGATAACGGTCTCTTCCTATACGTGACGCATAAATAGGGGAAGTCGCAGAGAAACTGCACACAAACCTTTCCCTCTGGTTTGAGTTCCATAAGCACACTCAACTCTGAGGCAAAGACGTCGAAAGGTCGAACGGATGTCGGCTCGGTATCTGTTCTCGGCACCCATGCTCGAAGAAATGCTATAGCCAGATATAAGTAAAGGACTCAAATACTCTTTTGATGTCGTACCTTCCGAAATCGCTACCTTCACAACAGTCTCACTACCGCCGGAAGAGGCGCTGCTCATCAGAGCACTTCCACTATTACTCCTCGATTTGGCGAAAAAGCGACTTCCTATCAAGCTAGTGTCTGCACTCTCCCTTCCTTCCACTCCTGCTTCAGTCGTACGTTGTGAGAACCGCTCAAACAACTGAGACGCATCGTCAATAAAGTACTGCAGACCGTCCAACATCTCCTTTGATACCACTATATGAGCGGAAGGGACCTCAACATTCAACGCGGTAATCACGCCCGAACTGGCCTGAGACTTGATCACTGAGATTCGTGGCTGCAAAGGCGCATGATGATCGGCGGACTCTGATCCATCTCCGTCACTTAAGGCTCCAATGGATAGGAGAGTCGTAGCGAGGGATTGACCAACAAGAGAATGGGCAACCAAAATCCTTTTGCATTCCACTTTGAAGATCGGCTGGCTGTCGGCTGGCATTGAGGTTGGAGGTTCATCTAAGAGTGTTGCAAAGCGAGGGCGATTGTCAACTTTCCTGAGGCCATCCCTCAGTTCAACATCGTGGAAATCAATAACGAGAGCTCCGGAGCGAGGAATGTCGCGCGGCGGTGGTACCCGCAGTTCCAGACGGATAGCCGCCAGGCTTAAGGATAGATGCATTTCATCTTTGGGTTGAGGTTGCTAGTCGGGGATACGCTTAGTTATGCTGTGCTTAGTGGAACAAATGGACAAACCAACCTTTCTTGGAAGACTCCCATGCTGTGCTCTCGTATGTGCGCCCTCGTAGTCGTACTCCAAATCCAAATCATCCAGAACCATACGCTCTAGTCGTCTCCTTTCCCTTGCCCGAGGTGACGCAGGCGGTGTATCGTCCATTTCAGACTGGTCCAGACGATCGGCATCTTCGGGCGTTGAACCCTCACTAGGCTTGAGGCCTCGGGAGACTTCTTGCACGAAGTTCATTACTGTATCATCACCGATGATAGTGTCCAGATCCACGAGAATATGCAATGGTGCGACCTTTCCTTCAACCGCTAACTCTGCCGATCGTTTGCGCTTTCGAACCTTCTCCAAAGTAATTGAAAAGGCGTGCTCGTCCGAGGTACGACCAGGCAAGTCTTCTGCATGGGTTGGTGGAGAAGCAATATTGGGTTGATCTTGAGGATATCGACGAGTGTGTTGTCGTGACTTAGGTTTGCAACGCCAATGTGAAAGTCGCGCCCCTCCCCTCTTCTGCTGATCTCGAGCTGTCCAGTCGAGGACGTCAAAATCAGGCAAGGGTTTATTGAGGGTCCTATCCACCTCACTTGGGTGGGTGTGTGGAAGGGAGTATTGACTCACGAGATGCGGGTCCGTGAAGAGAACAGGAAATGCGGAAACCGCATTATCGTCGCGAGAGCGGAACGCGAAAACGGACACGTTGTGAATGGAGAAGGCACCTTTCATCAAAAGGTGATTATCAGGACGTGACCTCGCTTGTATGCTCGGCTTCGGGGTAACCTTTAGCTGTGAAGGGAGCGCTAGAGAAGCTGCAATCCCTTCCACATGCATGCGCAAATAACCGAATGGCAAGGACGGGGGAACCAAAGGATGGAGGAAGAATTGTTGATAATCATCAACAGTTGTGTTCGAATGCAAAGGCAATAGGTGAAGCACGATGCCACGAAGATCCAGGGAGCCTTCTACGTCAAAAAGGGCAAGGCCCGCACTGGTCGCTGTGGTGGTGTGTGTCGAAGATCGGGGTCCTGGTTTTGGCATTCTGGAGACAACTGCATTTGTGAGGTGCAGGAGCCCTGCAATATGCCAAGATCGAAGCGCACTAGACAAGAGACCAGTCTGCAGAGAAAAAGTGACCTTGTCTCTTTCATCAGAAGGTCCTCTACTATTACTCGAGGGTGGTACGGTCATCACTTTGACAGTGATAGGGAAGGAACCAGAAGAGAACACGACTTCTTCCATGGATACAGGTGGTGGTGGGACATCATCAGGATGGTTGGCCACGGGAGGGGGCGGGTGGGTCGTTTTCGAGCTCGTAGATTCGTCTTCTTCGTTGACAACGGACAGTGCGCTCTGATACATGCTGCTACTCATAGACTGAGAAGGAGACGGCGCTCGGGGTGGAAGACTTGCGAGGGATTGAGACATCGCCATTGTGGTTTCCTCGTCGAGGGACGATGAAGAAGAATTGGCAGACCCCGACTGGTAGATGCGATGCGGTGAACTTGGTTTTGTAGATAATGTCGGGGAGTGAGACACCATTGTCGCAAATTCCGGCTGGTACACGATATTCGTTCGCAGATCCCTCATATGTACTGTAATGCCGTTCACAGTCAGGGAACGGGTGACACTCGGAGTCCGTCCGCCTCCCGACGGTGATGGAGCTTCTGGTTGCTGAATATTGGAGCTGTATTTGATCTTTGACAACGTCAACGTAACGCTGACATTATCTGGGTGTCGGATTGTAATTCGGATATCCTGAGCGTCGAACTCAAATCTGGACAAGAGACGTTCGATGAGAGTGGCAAATAACGATATACCACCGGGTTCCATCTCATTACGCGGTTCATCCTCGTTTCCAACGTCGAATGGATCCAAACCTCCCGGCACACTATCCTTGTCAGTACTCGAAACAGCACCATGAAAGTCGGAGTGAAGCGAATCCATGAGTGAAGCTTCCTCACGGGGAGTCAACTCCTCGTGGATGAATGTCTCAGCGACAGAAGCTACGGAAGAAGCTAAGTCTATGTCGGGAAAGGGGGTTGCCGTGGCTGGGGAGATTTCGAAAGTCAAATGCAGGGAGTTCAGGGAAAAGCCAAGAGTCGATGTGAGGGGGTTGGGCCATGGTATCCGAACGGTAGCTGAAGAAAGATTTCCGGAGGAGAAAGAAAAGGGCAGACCCGAAAGAAGAGTATTAATTGCCTGGCGATGAGATTAAAGCTATCATGTGCGGCAAGCAACGACTTCACGTACCCCATTGTCGAGCTCAAGGTCATTCACCTGCACGAATCCCGAACCAATCTGAGAGTCAATTTGACGAGCATCGAGTTGTCCGGGCTTGAAGAAGTGTCCGAGGGTCTTCTTTAATACAAACGAGAGAAAACGTCCTTGAATGCTAGTGGGTAAGGCGAGATTGAGGTTCAGAGTTGGTAGTGCCGGCAACCAGGAAGAGAACCAGGACATAGAAGAATTCTTCGGATATCAAGGCAATAGGAGTGTTATCGTGATGTGAATGGGCGTTGCTGGTAAGATTAATGTGCGGAAAACAAGGAGCCACAACTACCTCCACCACGAACCACGGATGAGGTGAGGTCACCACAGCAGGGGCATTGATGGGAAGCTGTGACTTCCTCTTTTGGGATACCCGGTATCATAGCATATGAGACCCCACCACTCTGCTGCCTCATAATATACAAGACACAAAAACGGCTGTGGTATAAATTTAATGCCTCTTCATGCACGGTATACTATCATACATACGATCTATGTAGCCTCATCATCACGTATCCCTCGCTGGCACAGTATTTATGAATTCCGCAAATTCATTCGCAAAGAAATCATGAACCCGGGACGTGGGATGAACATGATCCACCCACATCGGCCCTCCAAACTCCCGAACGTCTGCTGGGTCAAATCCATAAAGGGTAGGACTGTCAAACAGTTTCTCAAAAGCCTTCGTGGAGGAGAAAAACAAAGTAGTGATATCCTCGTGTGCTGCCGTGAAGTTCTCAATGGCTGTCGGAAGCAATGCGTTCCAGTTGTCCCTCGACTCCTGATAGTTTTCGATACGAGGTACGAATAGACCTAGAGCCCGGGTAAATTTGACGTGAGACTTAGGGTGATTAAGACATACCCAATGGACCTTGATGCACGGGCGGAACATCAATGAACAAGAAGTTACGAGCGCCTGCGATATACAACTGTTTCTTGGAGCTCGAATAGGTCCTCGATATTCCGAGAATTATCGATAGTATTCCTGGATCCATTCACCGTGAGAGAGAGGGGTTGAAACGTCATGAACTGGACGTACGCGCAATCATTGATTCCGATCCAAGTTACTGTGGAGTTTTTGCTCAGTACACAGAATATTCCTGGTCGAAAAGTTGAAGCATTAAACTTCTTACAAAAAAGTGTATTATCAGCATTCCAGGGCGCCCACTCGGGTTTCTTTCCGACCTTGGGTAGGAAGAACCTCTGAATTTGGCGCTGGACGCCATCGACCTTATCGCCTCCTCTCGCGTAATTGTAGACCAGAAGAGCATGATCACGATACTCTTGCGATTGCTCCTCCTTGGCTGGGTCAAACCGAGGATGAGGGCAGTATTTTGTTATCAGATGTCCGACCCAGTTAGGTTTGTCTGCCTCAGCCCAAGTCATACCTGGAAATTCAGTTCCAAGTGGATTTTCTGCGTCAGGTTTTACTTTGGTTTGTTGCCAATGGTATCCAGTGTCAGTAAAAGAATCGCCGCTAAGACTCGCTAATCAGGAGTAGCGTCAAGGTGGGCATGTCAAATAAAGGACTTGCAATATCACGAGACGGGTAACTTCGCGGAAACCATGCCAGTGGGGACCGAGCTTGTAGATCCTAGACCCGTCAGTCATTGGAGGTGTCGACACCCGAAAATGGCGACGTTGTCCCAAACTAGAGTTGAAACTGAGAGCTTGAGTGACAGTCACGGCTCGCTGCCAGCCGCGATAGATCCGTAATACTGGTATGCCAATTGTTTGTTGTGGGTGGTAAGATAGGTATAGAGGGCAGTGTAGCGAAGGATAGAGCCGCAACGATGATGACTCAAGCACTCAAGGATGATTCAAAGGAACAAGCGCCAGGGTCAAGGAAAGGCCTGCATCCATGCTTGGTAATGCTTATATTCTGTAATACACGCGCGCAGCAACCCAATCTAGGTTTCTCTAACTCTTCTGTGATTCGGTCGCTCGGTAAAGTCAGCTGCGACAAAACCATGAACTCTAGAGGCAAGATAAGTGTGATCGACCCACATAGAGCCGCCATCCTGGACACCAAGGCCGTATAGCACGGGATCGTCTAGCGGTTTGTTGAAGGTTTTCTCTGGGGAGAACAGGTTACAGGAGGGCTG
This sequence comes from Podaxis mareebaensis, assembly GCA_018524725.1. Lineage (NCBI taxonomy): Eukaryota > Fungi > Basidiomycota > Agaricomycetes > Agaricales > Agaricaceae > Podaxis > Podaxis mareebaensis. The sequence goes on along the minus strand of JAEUWP010000562.1, from coordinate 714,808 downwards.
TAACCTCTTCATGTAGCGTTGCAAAAATCTTCATCTCAACCCCAAGTGTTTCGTTCAACGGTCCACTCGCTTACGACCGAACCCGTACCCTCTCATGAGGGTTTAACACAAGAAGGCGAGGCGAACAACACCCTTGCCAGCCGGGCTACGGTGCAAGGGCGGAATATCGAGCAGCAACAAATCCCGAGCACCGGCTTCGTACAATTGTTCCTGTAGCCTAAGAAGTCTCTTGACGTTTGTGAGCAGCAATATCCACACTCGGTCTTCTGCCTTTGTGGTCACAAGGGTCAATTAATCGGACCACGATTCTCGCTCGCAGTCATTGATGCCGACCCATGCCACTGTTCAAGGAGATCAAGTACTTGGCGTGGCACGAACCTTGAGTCTACCTTGTAAGGCGCACCAAAGAGTGTGTTATCAGTATCCCAACGTGCCCAGACTGGTTTCTCGCCAACTCCGGGCAAGAAAAATGCGTAACTTGTACTTTGAGGAAGCTTACGCTGGTGAGGGTCATGGCCCATATAAATCACAGTTATAACCGCGAGACCCCAGTGAAGTCTCAAACCTCGGTCCTCGAGGAGGAAGAGATATGTTGAGTAACGGATAAGTAGTACAGCTCAGAGACTAGATCCGAGCGATGAATCATGTACAAGCAAAATGACTATCATCGATGGTGCTGTATATATAACCTTCGTCAATCAAGGAGGTGAATGCATCCCTGCGACCGCTCGGGATCACCATCAATGCACTCGAACGCGAATACAACTCACCCGAATTCATCCTCTGTCAGGCCTGGACGTCGTCTTGCAATTGTCTGAACGAGTATTGTGATGGAAGCCCCCTCCCAATCGTCCCCCGTTACCGATGACGAGTTCTGCATGTTCTGAATAGTCAAGATAATATCCCTTTGTAGATTTGATAGATGAGAGTAAGGATCGCGCCTTCGAGGCACCATCCTTTCGGTTGGTTTCGCGACCTGCGGCATTTCGGAAGAAGAGTTTCCAGGTTCCCGGCGGGATCTAGCATTCCGGGGGGTGGTAGATGATTCTGGCGAACTAGTGGGAGAAATGAACTCTGGTGAGGCTTGGTATTGAGTAACAACGGCCGTCGACGCTGTCGACGGTCTATTGGAATTCCTAAGCAATCGGTTTGAAGCTAGGGATGGACGCGAGGGTTCCCTATGTCGCTTTGGAACTGGAGAAGGAGAAAATTCGGGCTCGCGGCTCGGTCCGGCTAACGAGAAATCCCCACCAATACGATAGTTCCTTCTATGCGATGAATCGTCTATCTCCATGGGAGAAGATCGCAGCGGGGACTCTGGTGGGGACTCGGATGATTGCTGGACGCGAGACGTGGCTCTCGGTATCTGCTCAGGGGTCTGAGGGTCATCCAACTTAGGAGAGGGGGTGCGTTGTGGAGTGGTGTCCATAGGTTGGTGGGTACTGTTGGGATGGGGTATGTCGGGAAGGTCATTCTGCAGAGTGTGCATTGAAAGCGCTTCAGGATGCTGATTGTTTACATGTCCTTGCGACACGGATGCCATCAAAGCGCGACTCTTCCACAAAACATTAGTGACAATCAACACATCTAGGAGAGCGAAACTAACAGGAGGGCCGCGCTGAAACATAAGCGACTCGACCATAACGCTCAGAAGATGGTGATATATCTCATGAGGATCTTCCACGACGTTGATCTTCGTGAGTTGGATGGAGTATAATCCGTTATACTCTGAGATCTTTCCAATGGCTCTGACATACGAAAAGTTCCTAGCAACAGAGAAGCCAGTATGTGTCTCCATTAGCGGAGATCAAAGGAACAAAAAGGAGAATCACGCACTGCGACTCGTATTCCGCAAGTTCGCGTTCTGCATCCTGGCCATCGATGTCCCACTGATATGCCTTAATTCTTCCTGTGCCATCATCCAGTCCGTAATCCAGTCTACCCCCTCTGTAATCTACATCATAAACATTTGCGATCACAGCAATCTAAGAAGAACTAGTAGTTAGCCCTCAGCTCGGTGTTTGGAGGGCTGTGTTCGGGCAAGAATGAGAGGCACGGAGACTCACAAATTCAGTTTCCCGACCGTCAATTTCGAAATGGTTTCTGACGTGAACCGCGTTCAGAACTTGCCTGATGGTCGTGTGACGAAGACCATGATTGGCGGGGTGGCTGGCAGACTGGAGGGCTATACAGTAAGGGACTAACAGTAGTATGAAATCACGAACCTTGTATGGTGATTCCGGATTGAGAGTTAGACCAGGGGTTGGGGGGAACGAGGTCATCGAGGAAAGTCCCGGATTTAAGCCCAGCGAAACTGAGGACGACTCGAAAGTAAGGTACGAACTCGTGTCAAATGCCGCGAGGCGATGGCAGGGAAGCGCACGTCATTAAGTAAGTACACACAGCAGAGAGATATATTTTACAGAGCTTTCATCCTGCATTGTACAATAAGGTAGATCTAGCGAGAAAGGGCAAAATGACTCTCATCAATGGTGTAAAATAGATGGCCCCCGTCCAAGAGGGCATCCAGCGCAGCACTGGATTTAGTAGAATCCTATCGTCAGTGTCGTAAAGACCAAGACGAGGGGTCACAAACCTGAACTCTTGAGCGCCCAGAGTCTCATTATCCTGTTTGATCCCTCGAGCAATCACTCCAAGATGAACGCCATCTTGGTCATCTCGTGAAGCGAGGAATCTGACAATCCGTTGCTGTAGAGGAGGCAGGTGGGAATATTCATCCCGAGTATCCATGGGATTATTGTTGAGCTGGTATGCCGAAGAACCAGCACCAGGCGCCTTTTGTTGTCCAGTTCCAAAATTGCGCGGCTACGCATGGGATCAGTGCCCTGCACATTTCAACCAATACTAGCGCACTCACAGCACCACGTTCCAACGTCAACGTCACCGTGATACATTCCAGCATATGAAAGTAAATCTCGTTGAAGTCCGTGATGGGTCTCATATACGAGGCATTGATGTACTTCTTGTTCCCAAACGACTTCAAGAACCCACTTAGCCGGACATAAATCCCCTCTCTACAAAAACGCGTCGGCATCAAGCAAAAGACACAACAGGATCTACTTACTCAATACCACTCCACTTCTCCATCTCTCCTTCTGTATTCCCTGTTGTCCCCACCCAGTGCCTTGCCTCAACACGCCCAGTCCCATCATCAATGAAATAAGTATGACTCGTCGTTTGTTGCTGCATTGAGATCACTTGCCCAACCATCGTAACCTGACACCAATTCATGAGCAAAAAACTTCTTCACATAGGGTCGAGATCCGCACATGTCCAATCTCAATGTTATCTAGTGACCATGGTGCGTCACCATGCGGCTGTTCTGTTTTCAGGAATTGGGCAGCGGTTATTGGCCGTAGTGACATCGAAGCTTCACTCCTCTATTCGAGTGTCAATTTGTGATCGCATCTATTTGACAGTTCATTCACCTGAGCACCTCCGGGACTTCCTGTCTGACTGTAAGGCGAGCCACCTTGAAGGAAACCGCCGCCTCCACCGCCATAGTACGACTCATCTACCAATGGGATCGGGTCATCAGGATCAAGGATGCAAAGTCAGGGGGAAATGAAGTTACATTGAGACATAATGCGTGAGTAATGAGTTGGGAGAACAGCCGAAAACTGGGTATGTGTGGTGGTGGATGGATACAGGAGCAAGGGAAGAGATTCGTTTGGGCGTTACGGGGACGCGTTACAGGACGCGACTTGAATGAGCCTGTGACATCACGCGTTCTGGGCGTTCTGACAACTGCTCTCTTCAGGATTCGGGCGGACGGAGGAGAAACTTTAAAAGGAGTTGGGTGACATTAACTATTGTGACAAAAGACAAATCGTACACATGCGTGAGTTCTAATCCGAGTTCTCTAATTACCAGCATAATTCGCGCAAATGCGAGTGATACCCTTTCCAAGTCCTTCAAGGACTTTCTTCCTTGCATCAGTTTCCTTCTTGGCGACGTTCAAAACGAAATCATGATCAATCTGTGGGGTGATGTCGGTGCTCCTTTAGCTTCCACTGGAGAATGGCGAGTTAAAGTAAGAACATACGCCAGCATCGATGATATCAGAACACTCTTCTACGAATGCCTTGCGCGACTCCGCAGTGGCTTCACTCTCACTTCGCTTGATAAGGTCCGCAGAGATGTCTTTCAAGTTAGCGATAGCATTAGTACGAACGTTCTTGATGCTAGCAACGAGCTGTGCACATGTTCAGCAGATGGGATGTCATGGACCAGGGGTTCCTTACAGTGCTCAGTTTGTTCTGCTTCACCACTGTCTGGTTCTTGAACCTGAGAGTCTCAACGACGAAGATGAGGAATGCCTTCATGAAAAATGAGCCCAGGGACAGGTATAATCAAAAATATACTCCCACCTCCTGCGCAATAGCAGCAACATGAAGGGCCTCTACCGGTGAGCTGGCATCCTTGACTTCGTCGAACCTCGCCTTTATACCTGATGATGCCCATTATGAACAACCCAGTATCTATTACCCAACCAGATGCACTCACCATCAAAGAAGCGAGTGACTGCTTCAGGGGGCTCAGCAAACGCAGGAGGCTCCTCGTCCTTCTTATGCCCATTGCCATTCACCGGAGGAACCTCAATGCCCTTCAACGGGTGCCCGGTCTTGAGCTCAGTCTGTTTCGAGGCTTCAGCCAAAACGACAGCGGGTGGTGGACGCGTGTAGTTGTGGTAAACTTCTAGCCAATCCGCGAGTGCCGAGGCGAATTCGACGAGCGGCACCTCATCCTGAGTAAGCTGCGATAGTGTAATTTGGTTAGCTTTACGCGTGATCGTACAATAATCAGATACTTACTTCCTTAAGATCCTCTTCTGACCGTTCGACCAAACGATCCCTCAGGGTAACGCCAGAAGGAAGGTCCACACGCTGTTTAGGCCGGTCCCCAATCAACAGTTTCTCCTCCACTGTGTCATCGAGATCACTGCCTTGTTGCAAAGCACGGATGTAAACTTTCAGCAAAGTGCGCAGGAAACCAAACTAAGTTTGAGTCAGCATCAATTAGCCTCCTCAATTCCTAAGGCAACCGCTTACTCCTTCGAAAGTGTCAAAGAGGAGAGTCTGCTTGTTGAAATCAGGTGAAGACCTCGGTTGGTAGTTAGGCAGGATGGCGGTGTCCCGGTTATCATGGTGAACTGAACGGCCTCAATGTGACGTTTCCCCAAAATTTGATATTTGGGCCTACCTCGGTCAAAGATGAATTTCAACTCGATGAGTTCCATATCAATGATATCAGAGTTAATGTTTTCGTGTGCGAGACGCATTCGTAGATGTTCCATCTTTACGATATCGCGTTGCAGGGAGTTTTCTAATCGGTCTTCAAAGGTGATGAATTCTGGTATCTGAGCCACGAGTCAGTAAAAGAACACTTCTTAGGAAGTCTCGGTTGGGTACTATACCTGGGAGTACTTCTCTGCTGTGAAGGCGCGGATAATGAAATCACCGGTCTAGAAGCCACCATTAGCACCCGTCGTTGTAAATCGGAATCAACACACCTCCTGAGCGTTACTCAGATAGATCTGCGTCGACTCCAAGCATTCAGTCGCAAAAGTGAGATCACCGGTCGCGGCCAGGGAGAACGTCGACGAGCGGGACAGGACAAAATGTGAAAGAGTATCATTCTGCACCTGTTTGACACGTAGCGCACGATAGTGCTCGAGGGCCAATGCAGGAGCACCTGTCGACATATTAATTCACAGATCCCCTCCATCAAAGAGTTACATACCGAGCAGGCGGTAAATGCGAATCAGCATCAACCTTGCCAAGAACGATTGTTTGCTCTTCGTCAACGCATACTCCAAAAGCGCCGTCGCAGTATACAGGTATCCATCATCCCTCGTCAATTTCCATAGGCTCACATAACTGCTCGCAGCGAGAAGAACGAGATCATCCGCAGGTTGAAGCTCCGTACTTGGAAGGTCAGAGCCGAGCTTCAGGGCCTCAAGGTACTTCTCGGTGTACAGTGTCGCACGAGCGGTCTCTGCGTCAAGAGTGATTTCTGAAGCCGATAGGTTGTAGCGCTGCAGTTTGTACACATTGATGAGGCGTCGCAGTTCCTTCTCTGTCGACTTTCAGAACCAGTGTTAGCTAGGTTTCGTACATGAATACAAGGCTCACGAACAAAGGAGGTGGGGACGGCGTCTAGGAAGCTTGTCCATTGAACCAATTCATCGCCTTCAAGTTCGACATATGGCTTGATATCTTCGTAGCAACATGCTTTGTCGCCAATCTTCTCAAAGTAGTCCCTGAGAAGACTGACAAGTCTTGTCTTGTCTGTTCAATGTATGAGCTACACTCACGAAAGATGTATGGTTAAAACATACCATCGGCAAGACCATGGGCACGAGCACGTTTCTCGAGCTCGAGGAGGGCGAGAAGACCGGAACGATCTTTAGGGCCATCCTTCTCCACGACCTTCAGAAGTAAATCTCGGGTTTCTTGAATGTTTGCCCGAACAGCATTGAGAGCCTCTTCTGAGGGTTTTTCCTCCCCACCGGTGAGATCTGCGAAAGTGGCATCCAGAAGAGAAAGGAACTCTAGCCAGTTACGGTCACTGTAAAATGGTTCAAGCCGGTGGCAATCACGAAGTCCAGCAAATTGCGTACTTTTTCTCCATAATAAGATTCTTGGCCAACTCTCCCTCCTCTTTTACTAATCCCTTTAGCTTCCACACCTTTCTTCGGAGTTCGTTGCAAGACAGGTTAGTCACACATATAGCTTTTCCGACTTGGCTATCGAGCAGCTTGTGGACGTCGTCGACGAGGTCAAGTTTTAATAGGACGGAAAGATGGAGGTGGAAACGCTCAGCACTGATATACGACGGTGTTGGTGAGGAAATGACAAGGCGCTGTGCAAGTTTGTAGAGAATGTTACGCATTTCTGGCGGAGTGCCGGGTTCTTCGGCCTGGTATCCTCGTCAAAAATTACATAGGATCATTTCTGCCAAAGGCCCGCACCTGAAGAACGGTGCTGATCACGGTCCAGTAGAGGTATCGATCATCCTGGAATTGCTTGTTCATACGGGTGGCGACCTGAGGCTCAATTAGGTCATAGGGCGCTTGGGTATGATTCCAAGGGAACATACGAGTTGTGCCGACTTCCATTGCCCTGCACGAACATTGGCAAAGAAGGTTTGGGCTCCAAGCTCTTCATTAAGAGGCTGCTGCTTGTAGGCCTCTTCAAACATCTTGACCATGTCTTTGTCTGTATATTGCTTTAGTCGAGCCGTCGGCTAACGGAGTAATTGATACATACGTCTTCCCAGGCCGCGCAGAACGTGCATCATGGCAGTAAGCGTTGCATCGTTGGTGGGTTTTGCTTCCAAGACCTCATCGCAAAGGACGAGGGATTCTTCCACTTTTTGTGATCGCACCAGCGCGAGTGCCTTTAGTGCCTGGAGAATTCCGATTGAGTGCTGGTGCCACTTCGGAAAGGAAGCAGAAGGAACCTTGATTAGTTCATTCCGAGGATACTTTTTGAGAAGCTTGTTGCAGGTGACAATTGCAGACTTGTTAGAACCAGTGTCGAGGGCATCTAGGGCATTATTTGAATATTCGAGTATTCATCCCGCGGGAAACCGACGCGGGAAACTGACCGTAGATGGGGCGAATCTGACGTTCGAGAGCGGCAGTCGACATAGGCGAAGAAGATTAGCAGAGGCAAAATTGGGAGGATATGGTGGACTGAAAGAGAGGTCCGATCAGAGGGTGTTTGTGTACGCGACTGGTTCAAAATTTCCTCGCGCACCCTGATCTTCTGACGTCCATCACTTGCCCCCGAGGGCAGCATACGTCAACCATGCCTCCACCTCCCGCTCTTCTACACAGGCAAGCTCTTTCCATCCCACTCCTCTCGTCCGTCTGACACTTTCCGTCAGGTACATCGACCCCCTGTTGGGTGTCTTCACCGGAATCCTCGCGTACCACTTGCACGAAACCCACCCGCGCACCGCCCTTCCGCCGGATCAGCGTCTAACGGAGCTCATCCAATGGAAATGGGATAAATACCAGCGTGAGCGCGCAGAGAAACTGCGTGCGCTCGAAGCTGGAGAAGAGTGGCCCCCTTCCGAGCTCAAGAAATGACGTATGTATGTAGCTCCCCTCCCTTCGGAAAATGCAGTCGTTCAACATTAAGAAAGCATAAATATCACGCTCCCGAGTATTGCTTTAACATGCCCTGAACTAGTCCCATGATTTCATGAAAAACAGCTTTCTCGTTTTCACTCAGCCCGTCCTCGCCGCTCTCAAGCTTCTTCAGAGCCAAACCAACCACTGCACTTTTCCTCCCCAGGTCAGCAGCTGATGACGGCTCAGACAACCACACGAGTGTGGCGATTTGCGAGGCATATAATGAATGTAGTGTCTGGATGTGTTCTGACGGTGCACTCCCAAGAAGATTCGTGAGTTGGATTGCAGGTGATGGCGACGGCAGCTGTCCAGGAACAGACGGCTGCGGTGGAAGGCTCGTTGTAGGCGGTATACTTGCTTGTATCTTTTGACAACAGTCGTCAGGACCAATGTGTATTGTCGATGCGGAGAGGAAGCACCAGATTGCCAATTTTGCCCAGCTGAGTAACGAGGACCATGGTTCCGTCGCTGTATCTCTGGATGATGATGTCTGTGTCAATGCCATTGATGACTTGGTGCTGGTGTTGTTGCATGAATGGAGGTGCCTGAAGACGTTGAATTGGTGAAGATAATTTGGAGTCTATCAGATCTCGAGCGGGATATGTTTCCTGTTCATTCTGCGCGCCCACGTGACAGCCCTTCACCTGTCAATACATGTTGGTCCACTGCATTTGTGTACAAGTATCTACGCTCACACTCTATCATATCATGAAGGCTGCCCCTGTCTCTCCATCAAAAGGAAAAGCAAAGGAATCAACCCACTGGCACTCTGGATGGTGGGACTACTATCCCCTCGTGGAACGTCCACGCCGGTTAGTTCGCTCTTCCCCCTTCCCACTCCTGGTCCTGAATTCCTCAGACCGTTGCAATGGTCCCAATCATCGGTCATCTTCTCAGCGCACCCTACACAACCCATAGTCATAGCAAGACACTTTTCGTCTTCCAAACAATTCGTAATACCCTCGCCCAAACCTGTGACCTCAAACCAGACAGCCTACGAACCTCCGACAATCATATCAGTGGCGCCCGGAGACGACTGGCTGTTCGCGTATTTTCCCAAGTCAAACGGTGAAGGCACGGGATGTTTATGGAAAAGAGGGCCGCAAATAGACAACTGGACTGTTCAGGAATGGTGGACATTCCCCCCTCAGACAGCACCTATTGCTGCAGACTGGTTGGGCGCGCCTCGCGAGGTGTGTGGTGATCAACACCTAAACTACTTGATCTTGACAGGTTCACAGTGGACAATCAACAGTTCTGGAACACCTGGTCGTTTGCCTCCGAAGGGCTTCATCTTACCGACTTCGAGTCCGACGTTGATTCTCGTAACGCAAGACTATCGCGTCCACGTTTGCTACTACCAGTATTATTTACCAAACCTGCAAATACTGAAGTGTCAGTTGGGCTCAACAAATATGTTGCGAGTCAATCATCCACCTGTCGATGATGACCCACCCGATCTCGTCAAGGTATGCCTCGATGCTACGATCGGTATTAGCTACAATGGTACCATTGCCATTTTACGTTGTGTTGGCTTGTTTCACTGATTCTCTTTCAGCGGAATACCCCATCTTCATTGCCGCAAGACTGCGTCAGTTCACTGTGACGACAACGCAAAACACACCTTTCGACCCTATGGACCTTACGGTACCCGTAAACACCCAGAAGGATGACCAGAACCAAGACGAGTGGGATTCACGAAACGAAGAATGTATAGTGGAGATCAACCAGGTGTTGCTGCGATATGACGGTGTCGTAATGGGTACGTTCATCCCCTCTGGGAGCCAGTATCATTGACAAGCCCAACCCATCCGAAGCCATATTTGTACAGCCTACTACTCCGATACCCGTCCACAACCCTGGTCTATTCAGGATGGATTTCTTGACCTGTCCGATATACCCCCCTCCAGCCGATGCTGCTGGCTCTGCGTCACCAACGAAGAAGGCGACGGTCGATAAAGGAAAGGTGTATTTGGCGTTGAGCTACCTGGATTTCGAAGGATGTTCGTCTCGTTTCTACTGCTCTACTGTTTCACACTCACGGTTGCCGTTAAACAGACGTTTCCACTCCCAAATCCCAGTTATGTATCTATTCTATCAACCGCAGGTCGACAGCATCCGGAAAAGTTACATTCGTAAGGGATCATCTTTATATGCCATGGATCTGTTTTGAACCAAAGCTTAGGGCCACCAACTGGAAGCTACGCGAACCTTTACGCCTAGTATACTGACATATGTCGCTTCGCATGCTCCACACCTGAGGGAGAACCTCCTACCAGTGATCCTACTTGACGCTTCTGGCCAGTGGAGCAACACGACGCCTAAGAAACCAAAAGAAATTGCGGTAGGGAGAGTGCATATGCTCAACCTGTGCGTGTATTTCAATCCCCTTCCATCCCAAGTATTTACTGTTTCTTTCCCAGACCTGACTTGAAAGACAAGAAAGACTGGGAGCCATCAGCCATCCGCGTCCCATTAGATTATGCCGGAAGAGACTGTGAGGAGGGTACCGCAATATATATGTTCGCCGTACTGATATAATAATCAGTGCCGCTACAGGCCATACTTTCACCTAACGGGGTGCTTGTGTATACAACATCACTATCATCACCGCAGCCAGTGACAGGAATTCACCTCCTTCCCCTACGTCCAAATCTAGGTGGTAAGAATTGTTATCTTCCTTTCTCTTCCGACCGGCTGAGATTTCGAATGCAGTTCCGCCACTTGTCTATCCTTTGGTTCTGGCCGTCCTTAGTCGGAGGAGCTCATCGGACATCTGCCACTGTCTGTCACTACCTGCAGTTTCTCTAGAGGAAGTCGTCAAGACTTTGAGCGGCGCTATGACTGTTCTTGACGCTAACAGCAATGGCCTGAGATACGGGTCGACGTGGGATATCCTAGGTGTCGCGGTGAAAGTCTATCGGTAAGTAGCCACTTTTCAGGGAGCTGTACATACAAATTTACAATAGAAAATTACTCAGAAAGCGAGCATCACTCTCGAAGGATGAACAAGCCAAAGAACAACTCGAGGATAAATGGCATACAGCGCATGACATGTGTTCAGTTGCTGCCTGTAACATGGTCTTTGGTAATTGTGCCGACGGAGATACGTACGACTTGGGTGAGGTGATATAGTCTCGTATTCTCGCTTATTTGTTGACGGTCCTCTAGATGCTGTCTGGCAGCTGACCGGATTGACCAACTGGGTTATCACATTGCTTGAGAGAATCATGAAAGAATGCATTCTGTTCTGTGACATACCACCGAAGGATAAGGCAGAGGAATCTCAGGATGATCTTTTTGGACCGTCAGGTAAGTGCCAATGCCGTTGTGAAAGGAGGTTGTGCCTGAGAATTGTGCAGACGACACAAGCACCGACTGGGAAGCGTCGCCTACGCTCCTGCATCTTGTGCACCCATTCGCACTGCAAAACCTGACCACAGCCTTGAAGCATGTCAAGAAATATCACCAATATCTCAAGTCATTGTCTGTCAGTGCGGAGAAATCACAAATTGCGAAAGATCTGCTCGTCGATATGGTTGACTGCTCTGGACTCAACTTGGAAGGGTTGGAGGGAATCCTGGACGAGAGTATTGCCGATGTGGAAGCTTTATCATGTGCGTCAAACTTGTTGTCATTTGACTGTTCTTCTGACAGTCTTGATTTTTATAGCGGAAGATTGTCGTATCGCCCTCGCTTCTTGCCAACCCACCCCATCACTGCAAAACCAATTACCCACCATTGTCAAGAAAATCACAGAAGCGCAGAACGTCTTAAACAAAGCTGTCCTATTCATAAAACCGAGTGACCTCGTCGATGGGATTACGAACCTCAGTATCGGAACGCAAAAGAAATATAGGGGCGAGGATATCGTGACGAAGGGTGTGGTAATGACTCAGGAGCCCCATTTGACGTGTTCGAGGTGTGGTGGATCGTCGAACGTGGTGTTTGATTCGCAGTCGCATGAGTATGTGTCGGATAGGTGGCGGATTTGGGAGAAGATGTGGACGCTGAGGTGTATCTGTGGTGGGTCGTGGGTTGGTGGAAATTGAGTTTGCTGGTATTTCAGTATGTGTAGATACATTCCCTGGAGTGTCTCTATCCCTTCAATCAAAATCCCAGTAAGGTGTTAAAAAGGAATACGTCAGAGGCGACTAGACACGAGCTTTTTGGGCAATAAATAGTGCCTGGTAGCCTCTTTGACTTCGTCTAACCATTCTCGAACAAGATCCGCGTCATAGACATTAGTGTCGAAGAAGACATTCATGCGGAGTTGACCACGACCGCTGACTGCGCCGAGGTATAATTCTCTAGGACGACAATTGAGATTGATTCCAGATGCAATGAGCCGCAGGATGGGTTTCTCTCCCGAAAGAGGATAGAATTCCGGGTACATTCCGTTTGTCTAAGAGAAGTGTGTCAATCTGAAGGTCAAGCACGAGTAAAGCGAAGCTTACATTCCCGAAACTTGAACCACCGTGGCCGAAAACCATGCCAGTGGAGGCCAGCTCTTGTGCAGACAAAAGTTGACGATCGGAAGGTTTTTGTAGTAGCACCCTTTTCTTCCAATCCTCCGCAGTGCTCTTCACAAACAATACCCTTGTCGAAAGCATGTTAGTCCCAATTTCATATTGAAGTGGGTGACGAAGGACACGATCAGCCTGTTGCTTGATCAGACCGCATCTGTACGCAAAACGCTTCTTCGACAGGAGATCACTGTACGACGGGACGGGAGCACCAGGCGTAATGTTGCTGGCGGCTCCCAGAGGCATATAGGGAAGGGTGTAAAAAAAGAAACCGATGGCAAGAGAAACATTCGTCGATCCACCTCTCTTGTACCACTCCTCATCTAGGAATGGTCGAAGGTTGAGAGGGCCGCCAGTGATCATGGGTTCCCTCTTCCGGAATTCCCATTCGTCTTGATTGATTTCACCGCGAACATATTTTCGGCACAGCACCCGTGCCAATGCAACTTGTCCGATGACAGGGTGTGCAACTCCAAACGTCACTCCGAGCTTGCGGCAACCTTGAAGGATCCCTTGGGTTTCTTCTTTGGTGAAGATGGTCAGGATGTTTCCTGACCCGGCCGGTTGGTAAGGCGTAAGATGTGTGACTTTACATGGTAACGTATGGCCACCCTAAAAGAAGGCGATGAGTGGACTGTGGGTACATGAAACAACGGCAGGACGTACGCGAAGTCTAGACATGCGATTTGCATTAATAATTGCACCAATGGCACTGCGCCATCTTCTCCGAGCAATGTTGAGACGATGCACAGGAAATAAGTCCTCGCAAGATGACGATAACGCGAGTCGTTCTTTAATGTCCCATGTCTTGACATCGGACTTGGAACGCGCCAAGTTATCCAGGAACGTTCTCAAAAGTGTGGCGTTAGCAATCCCGTCGGTTATCATGTGAGCGGCGTGGATCAAGACGTGGAACCGCTTTACATTATCGGTCCGGCGGAGTATCAATAGACATGCAAGCAGGTCGGTTGAGAGTAGTCTGGGGGAATTTGGGATGTTCGAGGAGATTGTTCGCGCTTCTTCATCTGACGCAACGTCATGGATGTGAAGCTCCCCCGGCCCGAGAGACCGCAAACGATTTTCGTCTGCGGAAAACCAGAGAGACTGGTCTGTGCGTTGCACAATTTGGGAACCGAGAAGAGGGAACTGGCACTTGAGGGATGTCCATGCCTTCTCGATATTGGTGGGGGAAATTACCGACTCATGGGAGCCCTGTTGGATTTCTATCTCGGCTGATGCCACAGAGTCTGCTGTCCCTTCAAAACGACCATCCCAGTAGAAAACTTGTTCTGTCAGACCAAGAGGACGGACATATATCGATGGTCGTTCGAGTGTCCAAGGAGAGGATAACATTGAGGTAAGGGGTTAGGAAGTCTCGTGCCGATGACTCGGATACGCCTTGGCTTTGTGGCTATCATACAGTCACATTGAAAAACAGCCATGTGAGCACGATGAACAAGCAACCAAACATAAGTATTAATGGTATTTTCTTCTCAGAAACCCGCTTTGAAGCCTATCGGCAATGCGGGCGCTTTCAGGCTTCAATTTAACCGGTGATGGGATCAGATGCGATTGAGAGTTATTTGGATTCTTCCCACGACTGAGATTTCTTGTTAGCTTCTTTGAATTGTAACCTGGCAAGGCCAGGCAACTCATAGCAATCCTGTTCCTTGGGTGTCCCTACTGGGAGCAGCGTACCTTTATCCGAACATCATACATCTGTATCAAAAATGCCGAAGGTCTCCATCCCCCCACTTCCTCTTTCTGGACTTTTTGGAATTGTCAAACCATCTGGGCCAACTAGTATGTCTGTTCTGACAGACATCAAGAAACTTGCTGGGAAATCTCGGCTGTTCGTCGAGGCTGATAAACTTGGAAAGCCTGATCAATCCAAAAAGCACTCGAAGAAACGCAGCCGACTTGATCCTGTGAAAATTGGACAGGGAGGCACGCTCGATCCACTTGCAGATGGTGTTCTTGGTATGTCGCAGCAAGTTCTTGTCATCCTGGTGTCTACAATGTGCAGCAGTTATTGGTGTTGGAAGAGGAACGAAACATCTGAACCAGTTTTTGGATTGCACCAAGGTGCTCGAACTCGTTCTCCCGCCATGTCAAATGCTTACCAGATTCGTAGGAATATTATACGACATGCTTGCTTGGGTGTGAAACAGATACCTATGACAGCGAAGGGAAACGTGTCCGTTTGGCTCCATGGCATCATGTCACCAGGGAGAAAGTTGAGGCCGCGCTTCCTAAATTCACGGGTGAAATTTCGCAGACCCCACCAATGTAAACACACGCGATCCGTATCTCATGCGAAATGGAACCCACTAATATATTTATACCAGCTTCTCCGCACTCAAAATGGATGGCAAGCCTTTGTACGAGTACGCTAGAAAAGGCATACCGCTTCCTCGCCCAATTGAGCCACGCAAGGTGACAGTGCATTCGCTGGAGCTTGTCGACTGGAAGGGCACAGATCACACGTTCAAATGGCCTCAGGCCTCACTCACTACCGACGAGAAAAAGGCCATGGAAACGGCTCTCTCGGGTGTTGAGAAAGATGTCTCCCTCAAAGACGAAGTTGAAACCCCTGACGAGGGTCAAAATCCGCCTGCCTTCGTCCTCAAGATGAAAGTCTCTGGTGGAACATACGTTCGTTCGATTGTCCATGATCTTGCTCATCACTTAAAGTCCGCTGGCCACGTCGTTACTTTAACTCGGTCGCGGCAAGGTAAATTTGTTATGGACAAACCGTCGGAAGTGGGAGATGTCTCCTGTATCCCTTGGGAGGTCTTCCAAAGGGCATCCGAAAATCCTGCGGAAGAACCAGGTGAAGACGGTTGGACTGAATGGGAAAGAGAGGTGCTAGATCGACTGGATATTATAGACAAATAAGACCTCTCCTCTACAGTAGGTATCATCTTACTGAGGTTCAAACTTCGGTAGAACTGATGGTATTCGCGGTCACAGGCCCTGATGTTCGCGTATGGTTGAAGCTTAGAATCCCATTATCCTTAATTCAAGTCGTTCACGGGACATGCTGACTGTCATTGTATTCCCACTGAGCATGTCGCCTTTAGTAAGTAATCACTAATGACGACCGTTCGAGGGCTAAAGCTGTCTCCATGAGAATTCTTTCATTTAGTATGCCAAGCTAATTGTTCTTCTGGATTCCCACCTGGAAGGGCAGAGGCATCATGCCCCTCTGGGGCGAACGTAGTTACCAGGCAGGCAGTCAGGGAATATATGCTGAGATTCTGACATACACCCCCATGTGGCCCTTGCTCCATGCAGTATGGTCCGACATACCCACGAGTTCTGGGATCCGAACGAGATTGTGCACGAAGGAACCGCCTCTTCCCTACGTTCCGGGAGACCTCAGACCCATCCATTGCAACATAACTCGAGTTGTGGCTTTGCCCTGCTTGTGGTTCCATTTTTTCTCTGGAAAAAAATCTCTCAGTGTTCAAATGGGGCTTCAACACAGGCCAACCACACGGCTATTGCTCGGGACCGGGCAAGTAATCTGCACCCTTGTTGGTAATGTAATTTTGTTTGAACCAACACATTGAGGAACGACGCTGTGCCTCAATAAATAGTCAATTTCGCCTGCCGGTTGGAATCGACATGTGCAACTAGAAGGTGGACGGAACCGCCAGGAGTCGCCCCGTGTTTCCCAAGAATAGACACACATCGGTCTCAGGAGCGGAGAAATCTTTGGACGGTCCGGGCATTATCAACTTCTTCTTCTCGGTCCGCCTCCTCCGGACCGAACTCTTGCTCCCCAACAACTCCCCCCGACTCCGAGGGCCTTATATATCATGACATTCCGAATAACTGCAGCTCCTTCATCCCCCAGCCGTTGACTGATCCCATAGCTATGGCCGCAAACGGAGTAAACGGAATCAATGGCCACCAATCGGTCGCTAGGCCTTTGAAGGCGGGCATCTTTGCTCCTATCCCAACCTTTTTCTTGCCCGGCACCGAGGACCTTGGTAAGTGATCAGATGCTATGGTTATGGATTCAACCTGATGACCATACATGCCTAGATATACCACCGTTCGAATCCCATGTTGTTCGTACTGCTCAGGCCGGCGTCGGTCCAGTCATCGCTGGCTCCATGGGAGAGGCCATTCATCTCTCACATAGCGAGAGAGTGACTCTCATTCAGGCGGCCCGAAAGGCCCTAGATAACGCTGGTTTGACCGATGTTCCAGTCATTGCGGGGACCGGGGCGGGTAGCACGAGGGAGACCTTGGAGTTGACGAAGCAGGCCGCCGATGCTGGTGCGGACTACGTTCTCGTGATTGCAAGTGGATATTTTGCAGGTGTTTTGGCGGGTAATCGGGAGGCGTTGAAAGCATATTGGGTTGAAGTTTCCGAGAAGAGCCCTATTCCAGTGATGATTTACAACTGTAAGTTTGGTTCTTTCCCAATAGGGTGGTTCTTATCCTTTACAACAGACCCCGGGGCAAGTGGAGGAATCGATCTCGACTCCGACCTGATCACAGATTTGGCCAAGGAGTGTCCGAATATCTGTGGAGTCAAACTAACGTGAGTTTCAGGGGGTTGCTTCTCGGTTATTCACTAAATGCGGTGTTGCACAGGTGTGGCAATGTTGGCAAATTAACCAGGATTGCCGATGATATCTCCCAAGCATCGTTCACGACTAATTACCCCCGCCGGAACACCAATGCTCCCTTCCTAGTGCTGGGAGGATTCGTTGATTTCCTTACCCCATCTACGTTCGCTAATGCTCACGGTGCCATTACTGGACTGGCTAACGTCGCTCCGGTTAGTTGTTTCTTGCCGCTATGTGCTACTGGGTTGCGGGTGATTGACACACGTTGACCTACAGCACTCAATCGTCAAGCTCTTCCAGCTGTCCGAGGCAGCCCGCAGTGACCTGTCATTGCTTCCAGAAGCCCAGAGAATACAGGGGATTGTAGCGCGAGCTGATTATACGATTTCTAAGGCATCGATTTCCGGAACCAAGTATCTGCTCGAACAGCTCTACGGTTATGGTGGTCTTCCTCGAAAGCCTTTGCCGCCAATTTCCACCGCTGCCGCCAAGGCTCTTTGGGAACACCCACACACACAAGACTTGGTGAAGCTGGAGCGAGAGCTCAGCGGGAAGGCTGCAAATTAGGAAATGACATCAGGTATATATCATTCACACCCAAGGGAACACGCGGCTTTCTAATTAGATGTGAATCTCGAATCTTGCAGGATACTTATCCCACAACTATGTATTTCTTGATAATAATGGGTTCCGTTGACGGTTCCCGTGAATGTATTTTGATACCTATACACAGACCCTCTCATTGCTCGACCGCCTTACTCTTCCAGAGACCTGATCCACGTGTGATCCTAGGCACCAGCATAAGCCTCGACGATCTCCTTTCGTCAGTTCCTGGAGTTAGAAAGACTGTGTGCCGAATTGGGAGGGCCAAGAATATCGGAACTATATAGAGGCCTTTTCCTCGGCTCTATTGTCGCTATTATCATAGAGAACATATCTAGTAACAGATACCGATGACCCGGGCGCGTGGGGGAGAGTAGTGACGACAAGCGAGAAGCGACCTGGATGATAAATATGGTCGAGCGAATGAAGAATGCCACGTTTCGAAGCCCACTTAAGTTCTACCGATACTTCACCTGGCGTGTTCATCCACCGAGGGTAAGGAAATCTTCAGGCAGCAACGTAGTCCTTGTCCTCTGGTGCGACCATCATGCCATCATGTTCACCACGGGTGGCATGTAATTGATCAGCTGACAGTAGTCCTCTTGGTCGTCGATCCATGACATAGACACATATCAACCCAATTCCCCTTGTGGCCCACTTGCGTTCCGTGCTGCAAGTCAGCATAAGGGTGCGTAATATATTTTCGGCCATCTACGGCGCTTATCAATAGACGCATAGAATAAGTATGATACATGCTTGTCAATACAGTGTGGCCGCCTCTCTTCTTCCATGCCACTGGGAAGAATTTAGGGAATTCAGATGAAAGTATGTCTTCCCGGCCATCGATCGCGCGGATGTGTGGAGGTCCTATATTGCAATGCTAGGCGGGTCCTAACAAACGGCGTTCGCTCGGGAACGACAATGACGACAATGGGCTCCAGGCAGGCATGTCGCTTGCCCCGCTTAGTCTCAGCCTTAGCCCAGCAGTAGGTGTCAAGAGCTGGAAGGAGTTGATGGCCGACAACAGAAGGAGTTGACAACTGTGGGGATGGACTGCATGGATTGGGGAGAACTTGCACGTGGCAATTGTCCACGGGCCACGGCCCGCTTCTTACACTCCTGGTTCGGGCGGCTCGATACGGCCGTTCTAATTCAAGTGACCGAACTGTGCACAAGTTGGAATCAAACGCACTCTTGTCAGAAGGTTGACTGCCAGATCAGCATTGCTTTCGTACCACTTCATTCGTGCAAGGCTCGCAAAATGGCTCGAGGGCCATCGCATGCGCTAGAAATGGCGACTAGAGGTCGGCACCTTGCATCCATTGTCTCTACAAGGCTACCCAAACTCGGTGAGTGGTGTCCTATGATCTGATCTGCGACGTATCTAAATGTTGTTGTGGACCAGGCCACCGATGCTTTCAAACTACGGCATATCGTTGGAACGGCGACGCCAACAAGACCGCACCCGAGCCACAGGGCATCCCTTATTCGTCTCTGACTGTTGGCATTCCTCGCGAGATCTTCCCGAATGAGCGCCGAGTATCGCTTACCCCACAAAATGCAGCATTGTTGCGCAAGAAAGGTTTCTCTCAAGTCCTTATCGAGCACAACGCTGGCGCCGAAGCACAGTTCCTGGATGAACACTATGCTGCGGCTGGAGCTACCCTCGTGTCTCGAGACGAGTTATTTAAACAATCCGACATATTGTTGAAAGTTAGGCCACCGTTGAGTGGTCAAGAGGTGGAGAGAATTAGAGAGGGTAGCACTGTCATCTCATTCCTCTATCCGGCACAAAACAAGGCAATTGTAGATACCCTTGCCGAACGCAAAACCAACGCTTTCGCTGTTAGTCGTTGGTTGGCATTCACCTGCTGTATTGGAAATCACTGACAATATCTCGTTCAGATGGATATGATACCCCGAATCTCGCGCGCTCAGGTCTTTGATGCTCTGAGGCAAGTGAATCGTAGCATTTGAGTGATTAAACTGACTCACTTGTGGTTCAGCTCGATGGCTAATATTGCTGGTTATAAGGCTGTCTTAGAAGCTTCCAATCATTTTGGTAGATTCTTGACTGGTCAAGTTACCGCGGCGGGGTGAGTGATTCGGTCAACATCTCCAACTGCCCAATTCTGACTCACCTTGGCTTAATAGCAAGGTACGGTATCAATCACATGGAAGGCGGGCATCTATTAATTGAGATGATGTAGATTGCTCCTGGAAAGGTTCTGGTTATTGGTGCAGGCGTCGCAGGTCTCAGTGCCATTGCAACGGTGAGTAGGAGTAGTACTTCACAAACTTAGAGACTGATCCATTCTCAGGCGAGGCGACTGGGTGCCATCGTGCGCGGTTTCGATACACGGCCGGCCGTCCGTGAACAAGTACAATCCCTTGGTGCTGAATTCTTGGAAGTCGATATCAAGGAAGACGGAAGTGGTGCCGGTGGATACGCGAAGGTCATGTCGAAGGAATTCATCGAGGCGGAGATGGCCCTGTTCAAGGAACAATGCAAGGATGTCGATATTGTGATTACGACTGTAAGTGGGTTCCATCCACCCTCTAGTGTCAACTAAAGTAGCTTCCCTTCAGGCTCTTATTCCAGGAAAACCAGCACCCAAGTTGATCACCAAGGACATGCTTGCGGTCATGAAGCAAGGCTCTGTGGTAGTGGATCTGGCAGCAGAGGCTGGTGGTAATTGCGAGGCTACTGTCCCTGGTGAAATCGCTGTTCACAATGGTGTTACAATCATCGGTAAGGTGTAATCCTTGGGTTCAGGATGCTCGGCTTTCTAATTTTTTTCGGTAGGTTACACGGATTTGCCTTCTAGGCTCCCGACACAATCCTCGACGTTATACTCCAACAATATTGTTAAATTCCTGCTGTCTATGGGAGGCGATGGTCGGTTCCTGATTGATCTCGAAGATGAAGTTGTCCGGGGAGCTATTGTTGTTCACAAGGGTGAGATCCTTCCACCGGCACCCCGTCCTCTTCCTCCTCCAGTCTCTCCTCCCCCAACACCTACGGCGGCGGAAAAAGAAGCGTCTGTGGCCATAACCCCGTGGCAGAAGGCCACAAGAGAGGTCGCAGTTGTCACCGCTGGAATGGGCACCGCTGTTGCTCTAGGAAAGGCTACTGGAACTGCTTTTATGGACAGCTTTTTCACCTTCGGTCTTGCTGGCTTGGTCGGTTACAGGTGAGGACACCTGCAATTGTTTAGATGTATCTCATTGTTGTTTGCAGAGTGATTTGGGGCGTTACTCCGGCTCTGCATTCACCGCTTATGTCTGTAACAAACGCTATATCTGGTTTGGTGAGTTTCTGGCCCGTTCCTCCTTCCTAAGCAATACTTATGGGCTTCGCAGGTTGGAGTTGCAGGCATGTTCGTCATGGGTGGTGGCTACCTTCCTGGTACCATTCCCCAAGCCCTTGGAGCACTGGCGGTCCTTCTTGCTACCATCAATGTTTCTGGAGGTTTCGTCATCACCAAACGTATGCTCGACATGTTCAAACGTAAGCTCAGAAGTGATCCTCTGAGTTCATAGTCTCACATGGGACGTAGGACCAACTGATCCTCCCGAATATCCTTGGCTATATGCAATTCCCGCAACCGTTTTCACTGGTGGATTCCTTGCTGCTGCTAGCACTGGAATGGCAGGACTCGTGCAAGCAGGCTACCTGACGAGCAGTGTCCTTTGCATCGGTATATTGCCTTCAGTTTTGCTCAGAATGGTTGACGTATAACCCAATCAGGCTCTCTGTCTGGCCTCGCTTCTCAGACCACTGCAAGGCAAGGAAATATTCTCGGAATTCTTGGTGTTGGATCCGGTGTCCTCGCATCTCTTGCTGCGGTCGGTTTCCCCCCTGAAGTTATCGGGCAATTTGCTGGTGTCGCGGCAATCGGAGGTCTCCTTGGTGCTGTTATCGGACGACGTGTGACCGCAACTGAGTTGCCTCAAACTGTTGCAATGCTTCACTCGATCGTCGGTTTGTCCGCTGTCTTGACTAGTATTGCTAGTGTTTTGCAAGATGTCTCACACCTCTCTACGCTGCACATGGTGACGGCTTACCTTGGTGTTGTCATCGGTGAGTAAGAGGCTTGGAGACTCACGGCGTCGGGATACGTGTGCATTTCGTGCATGCTAATATATGGATCCAGGTGGTATCACTTTCACTGGTTCCATTGTGGCCTTCCTCAAACTTGCAGCGAAGATGTCGAGCCGACCCTTGGCACTGCCCGGGAAGCACTTGGTCAACACTACGCTCCTTGGTGCTAACGCTGCGACTATGGCTGGCTTCCTAACTCAGGTTCCTACAACTCCGATGGTGGCTGCCTCGTTCCTGGGAGCAAGTACCATTCTCAGTTTCATCAAGGGTTATACCACTACAGCAGCTATTGGGGGTGCAGATATGCGTACGTGCCTCTTCTTACTCAAACTTGTTGAATGGACCATAACATGGATCCACATTTAGCCGTCGTAATCACTGTTTTGAATGCTTATTCGTAAGTACTGCCTTCGCTAATCCGCACCCTGCAACTCAAATGCCTCTGCAGTGGGTTCGCTCTTGTGGCAGAGGGCTTTATGCTGGATAACCCGCTCCTTGTAACCGTGGGTTCGCTTATCGGTGTTAGCGGTTCAATTCTTTCCTATATTATGGTGGGAAGAGTTATATTTTTTGTTCGTCGCAGACTTAACACGTGCTATAGTGCGTCGCTATGAATCGATCTCTCACGAACGTACTCTTCGGAGGTATCAGCGCGCCTGCCGCTTCGGAAACAAAGATCGAAGGGACCATCACCAAGACTACAGTAGATGAAACTGTCGAGGCCCTAGCCAATGCTGACAATGTCATCCTGGTACGCCATCACCCATTAAGCCCAGTTCTTGGTTTTGATGCTTGGCACTCAGGTTGTTGGTTATGGAATGGCGGTAGCTAAGGCACAGTATGCCATTTCGGAGATCACTTCCATGCTAAGAGCCAAAGGAGTTAACGTCCGGGTAAGTTTTTTCGGGTGCTTATGGATGTTCCATCGATGCTAACGGTGGCTTACGACCAGTTTGCTATCCACCCTGTTGCTGGTCGTATGCCAGGGCAGTGCAATGTGCTTCTTGCTGAAGCTTCGGTCCCTTACGACAGTATGTTTCGGAGATCTTTGAATTGGCTCGTTTCTAACCGAACGCTGTGAACAGTTGTTTTCGAGATGGATGAGATCAATGATGATTTCAATGACACAGATGTAACGTTGGTCATTGGCGCCAATGATACCGTCAACCCCATTGCTCTGGAGGCAGGTTCTCCTATTGCTGTGAGTGTTAACAAGAGTGCGTCATTTTTCACTGATTAATTGGCGCTGCGTGTAGGGTATGCCCGTGCTTCACGCATGGAAGAGCAAACAAGTCATCGTCATGAAGCGTGGCTTGGCAAGTGGATACGGTACCGAACACAGCTATTTCGGCGCGACATCTTCTGACATCTATCCTAAAAATAACAGCTGATGTTCCAAACCCCATGTTCTACATGCCCGGCACAAAGATGCTCTTCGGGGACGCGAAAGACACTTGTGAAGGTTCGTAAAACCATGTCGTCAAACGGGATGAAGTCTGATATTTATCCCTTCGTCCAGCCATCAAACGCGGCCTGGAAGCACGTGGTTGAAATGTGGACTGTGAGGCTGAAGTCCATTGAATTCTGGAGCGCTGATGGAGTAGAGTGACTGGTCCGGAAAGATGCAAGGGCTTTTTGGTGTGATGTAGGTGATAATCTGCGCAGTAGTTGATGAGTCGGAAGAAAGTTCATGTATATAGTGTATTATGGTGTACTACGGCGCTCCAGCTTGGAGCCAACTTCGAAATGATGGCCGCTTCACTGGTTATTTTGGTCGTAGCTTCCAAATGTTGTGATGTATATAGCGTTTTCCTCCCAATACAGGGCAAGGATGGACTCTGAATAACACGCTTTGTTTCCGATTGCTTTGCCGTTTGGTTTCTGAAGAAGTTTCTATGTGCTACAAGAGTTATAGACCAAGAAAAAAATTGCTATAGGTCCTGCTAAAAAAATAAAATCATCGTATGATAAAGTGTCACCAAAAGTTGTTGAGGGGTGGTACGCATACGGAGAAAAGTGGGTCATGCGATTTAGTGAAGAACGAATCAGAAATCAGAAGAGAATACTAAGTTAGTGCTGTGGGGTCCCAAATTCTCAATGAGTGAAAAGGGGAGAAACGTCATGTGAAATAAGAAGGGCGGATGAAATAAGAAGCGCAGAAGGTTGCGATGTTGACGGGTGCCACACAGTAATTGGCGCCGCTTACACATAAAAAGAGGGCAGGGAGGAAGGGCGGCAAGAAAATAATGTATAGTACGTGAAGTCCATGTCCAGAGTTCATCAGAGTTCGTCCATCATGCATTAATTCGCTTGTATTGTGCTCGTTTTAAATCTTGTCCCCAATGATCGCCATGGCTCAGAAGTCAGCGGCCCTATGAAGGCGTCACCGCGTATAAATGATCTTGGTCTTCTCGGAATCAACAAATGGAGGTGAACATGTGAGGGTGGAAGATACGGAAGATAAGGAGGTTGTTGACGAAACTGCGGTAAGGCCACCAAGGGAGTGGACAGGAATTGCGACAGGGGTGGGGGACCGTAGAGACTCCAGATATCGCTTTTCGTTCCTTCCACCCCAACTCCACGCAATGGCCATGGGGTCTTTTGATAAGGAAACGGGGAAGAGAACGGGTCGTTTAGGCTGGGAATTGTAAAGCCATGTCGCGACCAGGACGACGGCAGAGCCGAGAAGGAATGTGAAGGACATCTTAAAATCAAAGAGAGCGACGGAGGCAAGGAAGGAAATGACGATGCTCAAACTGGTCGCGAAGCCCTTGAGGATGTTGTCGGAATACTTGATAACCAGTGCCGTGAGGAGTCCCCCGAGAACCTGGACGGCAACTGTTGCCCAGGCCCATGCCCCAAAGTTTTGGAACAACAAGGAAAAGAAGCTCCCAACGCCCCCTGTCGCTTGCGTATTATATGCGAGTATGACAGGCGCCAAGGCTGGCAGTAAGGAAAATAGGGAGAGTTGGACATTCCGTATCCAGAGATCGGCCTGAGAGTTCTTCAGAACCATCTC
This sequence comes from Podaxis mareebaensis, assembly GCA_018524725.1. Lineage (NCBI taxonomy): Eukaryota > Fungi > Basidiomycota > Agaricomycetes > Agaricales > Agaricaceae > Podaxis > Podaxis mareebaensis. Next base: position 689,805 of record JAEUWP010000562.1, on the reverse strand, counting down.
AAAGTAGACCCCAGCTAAGCCGGAGGTGAAACATGCTGCGGTCACAGCCATGAAACCTTTTAGGGCGTTCATAGAATGTGTTGGGACGTTTCCTGCTGCACCGCTGTGAACGCCGGCCTGCATTTGCACAATGCCCACGCCGAGGGCCAAAAATAGAAGCGATATCCATTGCGGCGAGGAAAGTTTCTTCCGGAGGAGCATGACTGAGAATGCGGCGGTGGTGAGGATCTTCATTTGGTAGGTGACCTGGAATGTCGCGGCCTCCAGATTAGTCGCGGCAACGTATTGCAGATTATTTTGGATGACTGGTGATTCAAACATTAGTTCTGGCTAGCTTTGGATCAGAAAAAAATGAGACCCACCATAAAGTATGGCTGGTATTGACAGCTTCCAACAATCTGGACTAAACACGTCTCTCCACAACTTCCGCAGCCGACTCGCTACCCCTCTGCTTCCAGCAGGATATGGCGCCTGCGCCATGTCGTACATGGAAGCGTGCCCAGAGTCCAACCGTGTGAATGCAATGACGAGTGAAATGAGTCCCTTGAGGATTTCGTTCATAAGGACGGCTGTCGCTGCAGAATACATGCGTGACGGAGGAGTTGAGACACGGGAATAATGCATGATAATGGTCAGCGCTGAATTTTGAACGGCCAGCGTCACAAGCCTAGATTAGAACGACGCGTAATGATGCATTGCACTTTGGTCCGAACTGAAGGGAACATACGATATATATTTGAGAGGAATCCCCCAGAGCGACGGGACAGTCTGAACAACAGGCGCGTTGTTGGCGAGACCGAGGTCATCGTCGTCAAGGTCATTGGTAGATTTGCGGGAAAAGGGGGTATGCAATGTGGGTAATTGGGGTAGGGGGTGGGACATGGTGTGGGGGAGGAGGAGGAAGGGTAGCAGGGGGGGAAGAACCGCCAACAGATTTGTTAAATTTGAAACTAATTTGATTTCATAACGACCTAATTTCCTTTTCGGATGCGAGCGGCTCTTTCGTATATTTCCTATTCAATCCTCACCTGATGACCGTTGCTGCGGCGAACAACAGCCACCAGTCCTTCCCCATTCAACCGCTCCAATGCTCCAAATCTGCTGTGTTCTCGGCCGCGCCCGTTTCATATATGTTCTTCTGTAGAGGCCAGGTAGAGACCCCTCGAAAGTTTGACTATGGTTAAGCGTTGGAAATCCAGACCTGCGATTAGCTGGTCCACACCCCCACGGACCCCTTCAATTAGTTGTCTTCAAACAGGAATTTGCAAAAGGTCTCTAGTGCTGAACATATAGCCCTAGCGGCCCAGAATAGGTATTAACGATTTTATCATGACAAAACCCTATAGAACTCGATGGAACTCCAACAGACCCCAATCACTATCGCCAAGACAAGATATCAAAGTTCTTCCTCCATTCCGCGTGTCCTTCCGTGTCCAGCGGCTCAACCTTCGGCCTCAGTGACCATTAGAGGCTACCGCTTGGCGCCGTATATAATGAGCCCCTTCGATCGGCCTCGTACGGGGTTGCGGATGCTGCACGCTGAGCCGCAATAGCTCCCGTATGCCTCTACGCTCTTGTGCATTTTAGTGCTATTATAACTTACTGAGATGGCGAGGCTGCGGAGATGAAGGAACGCGCGGAACACGCGGGGAGACTGTCTTTGTCATCAACTCCTGTATCGCACCTGTTGATGCCAGTTTTCTTTTTCTTTTCTTTTCTTTTCTTTTCATTTCATTCTTTCTTTTTTGAGCTTCCGAATGTCAATCGGAGACGTTATTTCGAAAAGTGACCTCTTCTGCGGCTAGGCAACGATCACAGCATTTCGTGTCAGTGTCACAACCAAGTATTGACGGCGGCCATCCTGGGTTTGACCGATTTGACTATCATCGCCTAGATATTGATGCATGCTTTCTTCTGATTTGTCTTATTTCCAGAGTTGTTTTGATTCCACCACCCTAAGAGAACCATAAGCAAATGATGTGTTGGCTAACGGTTTGGTGTTGAATCCTCGGCAATTGGTGGTCCAGCTCCCATGACGCACAATTATGCCCGTGTCCTCTGTTGGGACTCTGGGACTCTGACACTTTAATGGGGGAAGTCAGAGATCTCTTATCGGCGCCTGGTTACCAAGTTTAACCCGAGTAGCAGTTCGATAAATCGTCGAAATGGTGGATGAGATACGAGGCTTATGGTTGCCGCGCAGTATCATGCAGTACGGTTCTGTGTGTGAGCCCGGTTTTCCATTTTGATTATGTTATTTCCGCCCTCGAGACCCGGTGAACCCAACGACATAATTCCATGGCTAAAGCCAGTGAAGCCACAGCACCATCATCTGCGAGGCTGACTGCGACGTTCTTGGCGGATAGAATTACTCCTATCTTATCTCTGGGGATTCTTGACCGTCGGGTCGTGACCCCACGGCCATTCTCAGAGAAAAAAGGCCCAGTGCCAATTGATATTTGTAATTGGTCCGCATGTGGACAGCGCAGTCGGTGTCCTGTTCATAGTGCGAGTAATTGTTGTTCAAGTGTTTGCAATAATGTTTCTTCGGAACCCAGGGGCTGGGTTTGATAGGGACATCGAGTGCATGAAAAGTGTCATAGGGCAGGTATGCAGTAAGAATAGACAGGGGTTAGAATGACGTTTCCGGTTTATCTTCTGTCACTGTAAAGTCGAGTCCAAACCATCGGGAGAATCTCTTGTTCGGCTCAAAGGGGAGAGGCTTTTGCGTAACGAGTCTTCCCCTAATATCACGAATTTCTGGCATGGGCAACGAAAGCTTAGGAAGGCACAGTCGCCATGAAGGTTGGTGCCAGCGAAATAGTATAAATCCAATTAGAACAAAAGAGTCGCCAGCAGCAACAATGGCAACTCCGGCAGCAGGTAAGGCAAGTTCCCAATCCTAGCTTGGAAACCAGATGTAGGTGTGTCCTGAGCGGGTGGTGATTCGGAGAAACAAGGGAGTTGCGAAGACGGAGCTGGTAACCAGTGTAGCCAGTGTACTTGGTTTTGCGGGTACGGATGTTATGTCCCGTCATATCCCACAGAAAGATAGCGGACTAAGCTATATGTACGTTCAAAAAACCTGGGGAGACTCAACCGATGAAAGAATGAGGTAGACTTGGAATGATGTGGGTCTTGCTGTACTGGAAGACCGACCCCCCGTCTTATTCGAAGGCTGGTGTCCGGGGGTGGATTAAAGATTTTTTCTGTCGATGCGGCCTGGTTGACGCGAAATAGCTAGTATACGGAGCAGCTCCATTTGGTTTCTCCGCTTTATTCTGGTCATCGTATATGATATCCAAGTCTTGATACTGTCGTTTGATTGAGCTGTGAATTACTTTCAGTTGATCAATTTAGACCTTGATCTGTGGACGGAAGGAGAAATTGAAGTTCGCGTTGTGATATGCGTTTCTGGGGATTAGAATGAAGCCCATAAATCCAAGAGCGAGCCAGAGACACGTAGCTGGTGCAGCCAGCGCGGTGAAGTCCACAACGAAGTGAGGACAAACGGGCACAGTTCACGGCAAGGAATGTGGCTGGCGCGTCGCTCGGGGAATACCACAAACGGAAATCCGGGGGCGGTATTATTAGACGCGTGAGATCACGTGTAGTTGCACAGTTCCTTGCAAGCAAGATTATAATATCCCGTAGGACTTGAAACAGCTCTGGGTTTCGTTCTTCCTCGTCCTCAGACCTCTTTATCCCTTTTTGCGACCCACCCGACGCTTGTCTCTGTCCTTGATTCCAAACCAAACACGGAAACTCCGCTTTATCAGGGTTGAGGTAATAATTGTCGTGATCATTCTTGGAACTACGCTAATACAATCTGAACGCCGTCTTACGTCCAGCTCTGTATCTGCAACCAATTCACTTGTTTCTCCACGTCAAGTTTTGCTCTCTGCCACTACTGGCACGATCCAACTACACAAAATACGCGTACTATCATCTGGACTAAATGAACGTGTTTGATGGAAGTTTGAGGTACGGGCCTTCTTTTTCTCTTGTTGATGCACTTGATGATTGTGGACGCGTCGCTCTCAGCGACGTGGACGCAGAAGAGTCCCAGGCTACGCAGCTAATACATGCGGCCCTCGAACAATCGCCGGAACCTTCTGAAGATCGGATTAAAGGCGGAGTCATGGTACCTAACAAGGATAACTCAATCGAATCCTTCCCTTCTTCCAGAAATTCGGCCACAACCTCGGTGCACCATTATCATTTTCATGGACTTGCAGCAACGCAAACGCAAACACAGCTTTGCGATGACGAGGACAGCGCCAACAGCGGGATGGTATTGAGCGAAGGTTCGCAAAAAGAAAACTTGGGGACAACAGGAACCACTGGGAGAGATATTAAGTGGGGTATGCCGTCACCTGATTCGCGTCCGTCGTCACCGCATGGATTGGCAGTAAAAGATAATGTAACAATGGATCGACGACCAGGAACCCCTGGACGCGCAACAAAGGTATGAGTCCTTTCACAACCTAGTTGTATATAAGCTATCTTCTGACGTCACTGTTGTTCCTCCATTCTTTCCTTTCACTTTTTCAGAAGCCAAAGCTATCCACTGTAGCTTTTCAGTCTCCCACAAAGAATCCAATACTTCCATCGACGACACACAAGATGGATTCACAACCAACTAAGGCAAAAGGAAAACTTGATCTCCTGCAGCCATCGCGTCAAAAAAGTAGCCGCTCTCGTTCTCCCATTCTTTCACAGGACTCCTTTGCGCAGGTGGACTCCCAGTTGTCGGAGGATAAGTTCCTTGTGACCTCGAAGAAGTTCACGACACCCTTAGCCGACCTTGCTCGCGCCGCCGAGGATGAGTGTTCGGGAGTGGCCAGTAGGCGAACGGGGGTTACACAGTCGGGCTATTCTTCCAGCACCACCATTCCCAGGCAGGACGACCGTCCGCCTGTCATCCTGGTCCCATCTACTCCTTCTCAGTCAGAGAGCTCAGATTATTCACGGGAAGAATCTGTTCGAGGCATCCCTCCACCTCTTTCTCAGCGAGATGACAGTTTCGAACAAGCACAAGGCGCTAGTCGTATGACACTTGACACCGATTCCGGCAAAGGATCCCAGCACTCTCAGGGTTACGACGGTCAAGACGAAGTTGCTGAAGTCCAGGATTTGTATGCCAACACTCGGGATACAGGTCGGGGACCCACTATCCGTCCCATCATGCATCCGGAGCCCCCATCTCTCAGTGGCGGCTTTCATGGAACACAACAGGCCACACAGGTTGCAACGCAGGATGATTTCGTAGCGGCGACTTCCAGCGTTGTCCCACAGACCAATACCTCTACTCATACTGGTCCTCGAAGCTTGCTGAGCACCATGGATCCGCATAAACGGGGTCGTTACCAACATCTCGTCCGGTACACCCCAGCTTCGCCGATATCCCCAGTACCCCAGCAGTTCCCGGCGGGTACTGCCAGGATGACTGCAGATGGGGCAGAAACGCAACTTCCAGGCGTCGCAGGACGGTTAAAGGCAACATCACCTCAACCGGCGCCTTTACCTCTGCGGCCTATTCCCTCGCCAGGCAAGGCATCTCCAAAAAAGCCTGCCCATCGTCAGCCTCCCGCTCCGTGCGCTGTAGATGCTATGGACGTTGTGCCCGACTCAGAGCCTATGCGAGAGCAGGTCCAGTCATCCGTGGAAGAAGAACAGAGGTCGATGGAGGTTGGTATGGTTATTCCCGAGATACAGAGAGGAAGTGTAGTGGCAATACCGTCGCATGATGGTGAGACAACCGAGGATAGTGATGTCTTGCCGCCCAAGAAGACGGCACGACGGGAGGAGGAAGAGGAAGAGGAAGAAGCTGAACGGGAGGAGCAGACAGAAGAGAGGAGGCATGAGGAGGACGATGACGACGATGACGACGATGTACCTCTTTCCGCTCGTCTTCGCAAGGATAAAGGCAAGGCTCTAGCTACCGCGACGCGTGGAAAGGCCCCGGATAATACGCGTACTTATTCTTCCAAGACGAAGGTATGTTCTTCATGTGTGGTCAATTTCCGTTTTCTGACCTTCTTCAGACTGATAGGAAGGCAACAAAACCTCAGCCTATTGCTGCAGTGAAGCGGCCCGATCCACCACACCAGCAAAGGGGTCGAAAAGGCTCCAATAGTCACAAACCTCCTGTTGCCGACATTTCTAATGAGAGCGCCATTCCTTCTTCGGTCCCTGATCAGGATCATGCTCGCCCTGCTCGCTCTCGGAAGCCAACCCTCAAGGCCGTGGTCGCATCGGGGGACAAAGGGAAGCAGCCTGTACGCAAGCCATTCAGAGCCACGTCCGTTGCAAGGTCTGCTCGAAGTTATCGGTCTGCCACAGTCGAAGCTGAGGAGAACCCTGACGTTGAGATGGAAGAGGTTTCTGATAGTGAGAGGGCCACAGAGCCGGCAATGGATGATGAAGAAGAGTACATGGAACCGGAATCTCCTCAGCAGAGCTTTAAGCGCAAGCGGGGTAGACCACCCAAGAGCAAGTCTTTGAACCAGGCTGCGGTGACTCCTCGGACTCGGCTTACGAAACGGCTCAAGTCCGCTGGCTCGACGATATCCAGAGCGGATGCGACCCGGGTTTTTGCTCTCTGGAGGCAAAATGGCCTCTGGTATTCTGGGATCGTTTACGAACATTTGAGTGACGACAATTATAACGTCAAGTTCGACGATGGCTTTGAATCAGCCGTTATCGCGGGCAATATGCGGACCAACAATTTGCGCGTTGGAGACTTCGTTCGCATCAACAAGAAAGCGAAGGATTATAAGGTCGTCAGGGTCAATTATCGGACGAATACAGTCTACGTTGACATTGCGGGAGAGGAGGAGGAGCTCCAAATCAGGGATATTAGCATCTCTACAAAAATGATCAACTCTGGCTGGCAAGATCGGACTGTCGATAACCGGTTAATAGTTCCCGCAATACGCGAAGTCGAGACCAAACCTACACCTTCGCCTTCTCGGTCGGCCGCTAGTTTTCTTTCCAATGCCAAGGGTGCACGACCCCTGTATAAATTCTTGCACAAAGTCGGCTTAATTGTCAGTCTCAGCAGAAACAATACCAATGACAAGACCAAGGATGGTCGATCTCGCTCAGACATTCTTAACGCTGTACGGGATAGTGGCGGCGTAGTCGTTGACGACCTATTCAAATACCTCAAGATGGACATTTCGTACTCATCGGAGCGTTGCGTTATTGAGGCTAGTGACGTGAAGTGGGTCGGAGAGCCGAAGGAGCTAGAGCGCTTGTTCCTGTTAGCAGATGATTGCAACCTAAAGCCCAAGTATCTGATGGCGTTGGCGCTAGGGATTCCTTGTCTATCAGTCAATTGGTTATACTCTTGCCTCGAAGTGGTGAGTAATATGTCATATCGTAGTTTTGACCCTATTCAACTGTCATCCCAACAGGGCAAGGAGCTTGACTGGCGGCCGTACCTGTTACCTCAAGGTCGGCCGACGTTGTTCGACGTCCTCCCCTCCCAGCAAATCGACCTCAATTGGGGCAATCAGCTAGAGCATCTCCCTAACATCATGTTGAATCCTGTTGCGCCCAAGATTCTCGACGGACTGTCCATTCTTTGCGTTGGGCCAGATATGACACCAAAGACCAACAAGGCTGGCGAAGCCGCCAACGATATCATCCGCATCATACTAGCCATGGGTGCTGCGAAGGTTGAAGCTGTCCGTGACGTTTCTTATGCCTTAAACCCGCTCTCGCAGTATGGCTTCTTGATTATTCGCGAAAAAGACCAATATACCAGCAGCTACGTGCAAGCCCGCACTGTAGACTGGAACTGGGTCAAGGATAGCCTGATCATGTCTCGCAGACTGCCTTATCCATCATGGCCCGTCGAGGAAGATTCGCAGTGTTCCCAAAGTCTCTGATCATTCTACATCTTTTTACCTCTTCGGTCTTTGTCTGGTCCACAAAAGGTCGTTTGTTGACTAGGTTATGCTAATGTATTTCTTAATTGTATGAGCTTGATACTATCTAATTTCCTTGTTATCTAGTTGTACATACAAATATCCTGGCAATCAGACACAACATATGCAGCAATGTTGGAGTAATTCTGCTACCATCGAAGCCCATGTGGGTCCGAGGTCGAACATTTGTATATTGTTCACCGCTTCTTCTGAAGTCTTACAATTGAGATATCATATAGCATATTTTATGCATCATGTATATTACTTATTCTACTATTATGGCCAAGCTACAGGCTGTAGACTACCGACGGGATCTCTCTCTGCCAGACTCGAGTGTTTGTCGTTGCTTGTCACGCATTCGCGTAACGGAACGCGTCACGTGTACGCAAGAAGCACTGGCACTAATATATTACAACTTGACTTAAGACTTGAGATTCATAATTCTTCCCCACAGTTCTATCCCTCCTTCTATCTGTCATGTCATCAGACGAAGAAGAATATGAGATTGGTATGCTCCTTAACCCGACCGTGCTCTCGAGATGGCGACCGACTTAGTATTCTGCAGAATCGATATTAGAGGCGCGTGTTGAAAAGGAGAAGAGCCGTAAAAATAAACTGGTTTGGGTAAGTAGGCGATTGATACTGGTCGCTTCTGGCTATCATGACTGACACCAGATCATAGAAATTCCGGGTTCGGGTAAAATTCCGGTTATTGAATCATGATTAGCAATGCACTGAAGAAGTAGTAGTGGAAAGGGTACTCACCTGCGGATGATACGTAGGTATTCATTCGGCCAATGCAGCTCACCTGGAATTTACCAGTTTTGCGATTGTAGCTGGGAGCCGATAGAACATATGACTGGCTCTGAGGAAACGCTTTCGCGGTTTTGGGAGCGCATCAACACAGGCGGTCGAGATCATCGGGATTTGCGGCAATTCACTGCGGGAGAGGTATTCCTACCCGTCGGTCCACCCAAGAGTGCGTCTTGTTATAGACTTTTTAGCAACGCGTCTCATTCCACCGCGCAGAACGGAAGGGTAAAGAAAGGGAGAGGTCGCCTGCAAAGGAAGCCAAACCGAAAGTGAAGTCCGTCGAAGTTACCCCGGACGTCGAACTTTCTTCACCTTCAAAGATCCGCAAGCGAGATGGCGATGATACAGAACCTGAGGACGATCATCCTTCAAAACGACCACGACAAGCGCTAGAATCCTTCAGCAGTAAGCCAAATCTCCTTCTGACGGATCGCGGTTCGCCAGTCAAGCCCACACCTTCGGATTCCCTGCTCCAACTTTTGCCGCGTGAAAAAGACAGAGGTTCGGGTTCTCCACAAAACGCCGATTCACCTGAATTGGAAATCAACGAGGACTTGCTTATTTCCATGAATACGGCGGTCGTAGCACCGCCAACGCCAGCAAAGGACGAAAATCCGGATAAAAGCACTGTGACGCCACCTTCGGTGGAAAACGTCAAGGCTACTATGCCATTGCACCGGGCGCGTGTTGCCAATCCACTGGTGAAGCTATTGAACGATCATCAGCTGGCTAATCTCAAGTCCCACGAGGCAAACAAGCTTAATGGGGGGACGGGCGCTGGTGAGCAGACTTCACCTCCCAAGCGACGAAAACCTGGACCTGGGCGTTCATCCGATGGTCTATTGATTCCACCGCCAACATTGTTGACCGCTGAAAAAGGAAAGCTCAAAAGTGTCAGAGGAAAGGGGAAGCTCGGGAGAGTTCAAAAACGAGCAAATGACGAAACCGAGGATGATGTAACGAAGCATCAACGGGACGAGATTGCTGAGATGACCATAGATCAGCAAGTTCACGTCGAGCCACCGAAGCCTGGGGAGCTATTGCAATTGGCAGGTCTTGAGCCAGGTCCTACGACCTTACCTGACTACGAAGATGAAGACAACGTGAGAATTGCCTTTGCACAGGTCGCAGAACCAGAACAGACGTAGGCTCATTTCCCATTTCATAATGCTTTACTTATCTTTTCATATCTATTCTAGCGCAACTTTGACGCCTGACGTGAAGGAGAGCCTTTTCCCATCCACTATCCCTGAGACCGAAAGCAATCCGGCTTGGAGGCGTTCGACAATTTTCGGGCCATTGTGAGTGATGCGCTCAATGCATCCTAACGCGCTTACCAAATTTTCAGAGCATTGGGAACTGACGCTGCAAGCTTGGGGACTAAGATAAGTGCCGACGAGTCGTAAGCCCCCTTCCAGTGAGCTTCATTCTTCCCATCCCTAATTTCAATCTAGCTCGATACCATTCGAAATCAATCTCGATGCCTCAACTTCGATCCCTGTTCTGTTTGTCGATGCTGTCTCTTCCTCTGCCTTCCCCAGTTTCGCTATGTCCCAACGGGGTCCGCCGGGGAAATTTTATCGTGGATCTCATGCTACAGATTTGCTGGGAACATTGCGGACAAAAGGTTCCTTTGCGCGTATTCAGTTGTTCCCAGAAGCAATAGATGCACACGATCAAAATTTCAGGCACTTCACGAAACGTCTCTCCAATGATGAACTGGTGGGTATGTTCTCCTGCAGGTCGATCGGGGCTCTGAATTTCGTTTCGCTAGTTCGTTGCAATGGTTGATCGGGATCTTCTTGCATTCTGTTCTTCAAGTAACGCCCTGTTTGCTCAGAGATTAAACATTCCATCAGGTCTTCTCTCAGTGGACGGCATACTCGTCGCGCATGTATCTATTGAAAACTACTCTGCGTTTGCGGATGCCACTGTGAATGCGGACGATACCATCTGGTCTCAGTATATTCTTTCAGCCGGAGATACTTGATTTTGTCTTTCCCAGCTTCTGAATGGGCTTGGGATGGTTTTACTTGCCTTCGTGGATGCTATCGTTACCCATGTCCTTGCTATCTTCTACCGCCTATCTATTGTCTAGCTACATACGTGAATGATCCCTTTGGCATTTAATCCATTCAGGATTCGTCGCGGTGTCTGACTTGCAATGACCATCACGAACACGTGACTCGTTTTGCGCGTCGCGTTACATTAACAACACATGTCACTTTGAATCCGCCAATTTCAGACCCGTCCCTCGTTTATCATTCATATTTTCATGCTCAGACGGATACCAGTGATAGCCGATGGCAAGGCTGTAGACAGACTCCAAGAAAGTACTCGTGTAAACCTCCCTTTCAAACCCCCAAAACTGGCGAAGTCCTTGGAGCGGGTCCAGCCACAACGAAAACGGAAACGAGTATCCTATGCGGGTCAACAAGGAGATGATGACTCAGATTCAGACGCAGGTGGCTCTAAGAAGAAGAAAAAGAAGGATAACAAAGATGGGAACTACCTTAATGAGGACGAGCTACTTGCAAGACAGAAGCAATATCCAGTTTTCAAGCCTACACCCTTCGACCAGGTCGTCCATCGTCGATTTTCGTTGCCTTCTATGAAGAGCAAGGATGGGTCGCTCGTTACACCTATGCTGTCAAATGTGTCATTGGGGATCCGGCCACAAGCTAAAGTCATTCCAAGACCTTTGCATGATCCGATGGAGGATCACGCTATTGTATTGTTCGATCCTACCATTGATAATCGCGAAACCGATGAGGAGAGGAAGCAGAGGGAGGCGGAGGAGGCGAAGATGAGGGCCGAAGAAGAAGCGAAGGCTAAGACGGCTGGGATGTATAATCCCCACAAAAGCTTGCGGAAGTTACTTGGAGAGGACGGTGAAAAGAAGGAAAAGGTGCCTAAAGTGCCTGTGGTCATTGATCCTCGACTGTCCAAAGTTCTACGACCACATCAGATTGAGGGAGTCAAAGTGAGTTTTTGTGTGATCCAGTTAAAGGAGATCCTGACACACTTAGTTCCTGTACAAATGCACTACTGGCATGGTGGTGGAGAACCAATATGGCTGTATCATGGCTGATGAAATGGGCCTTGGGAAGACGTTACAGTGTATTACACTGATGTGGACGTTGCTGAGGCAGTCGCCCCATGCAAGCAAGCCTACGATTGAGAAATGCATCATTGCATGTCCGTCCAGCTTGGTCAAGAACTGGGCTAATGAGCTTGGTGAGCTTTGATTCGCACTGGCTTTCACCCTTAACTCACCTTCCGGACTAGTAAAGTGGCTGGGCAAAGATACTCTTACACCATTGGCAATCGATGGCAAAGGTGGAAAGGCAGAAATGCTACCAAAGGTTCAGCGGTGGGTCTCTGCTTCCGGTAGAAACGTTACCCAACCAGGTATGACCCAAACGATCATTAATTTTCATGAAAGATTGATTGTTCTTGGTAGTCATGATTGTTTCTTATGAGACTCTGCGTACCCTAACGGTGTATCTTGCTAACTGCAGTATTGGGCTGCTCCTCTGTGATGAGGGCCACCGTCTGAAGAATTCAGGTATGTCATGAACCCCGGTAGGGTGTTACAACACTAGGCTAACGATGGCAACAGAATCCCAAACTTTCCAGGCTTTGAATAGTTTGGATGTCAAACGGCGTGTCATCTTGACTGGTACCCCCATCCAGGTACGAACTCCATGATGCGGCGGAAATGTGTAGTAATCTATTCCCCAGAATGACCTTTCGGAATACTTTTCTCTCTTGAACTTTGCCAACCCCGATTTCTTGGGTTCCAAGAACGACTTCCGCAAGAACTTCGAGAACGCTATCATTCGTGGTCGCGACGCTCTGGCAAGCGACGAAATTAAAGCCGAGAGCGAGAAGAAACTCAAAGAACTAGGTTCCCTTGTGATGAAATTCATCATCCGCCGAACCAACGATCTACTGTCGAAATACTGTACGTCACCTCCCGGCGCAAAACCGTACATACCCTGACCTGAGACCCGTTAGTGCCCGTCAAATACGAACATGTCGTTTTCTGTCATCTATCGGAATTCCAGCTCTCATTATACCGCCTATTCATAACTTCTCCAGAAATCAAGGCATTACTTCGCGGAACGGAATCTCAGCCTCTTAAAGCCATAAATATCCTTAAGAAACTATGCAATCACCCCGATCTTCTTAATCTTCCGGAAGACCTAAAAGGGTCAGAAAGCCTGCTCCCCCCAGACTATCGTGCCGCAAAGGGGGGTGGAGGGGGAAGAGGCAGCGATAGAAACCCCGCCATTAGGTCTGAATGGAGTGGAAAGTTTATCGTTTTAGAAAGGTAGATCCACTCTATATTATTCACTGAGTGGTTGACGGATTGGTATCAGGTTCCTACATCAAATACGAACGCAGACAAATGATAAGATTGTACTGATCAGCAACTATACCCAAACTCTTGACCTGTTTGAGAGGCTCTGTCGCAATAAGAAGTGAGTCACTATCGACACATTCTGATGTCTATTGCTGATCTCGACTTAGATATGGATTTTTCCGTCTTGACGGGACGATGTCAATCACCAAACGCCAGAAGCTAGTGGACCAGTTCAATGATCCTAATGGCAAAGAGTTCATTTTCTTGCTGAGTAGTAAAGCTGGCGGATGCGGCATTAACCTTATTGGCGCCAATCGACTTATCCTTTTCGACCCTGGTCTGTGAACAGCTCACCACTTTTTTCTGAGTCATTGACGTGCTCTATAGATTGGAATCCTGCCGCGGATCAACAAGCACTCGCTCGTGTATGGCGTGATGGCCAGAAGAAAGAGTGTGAGTTTTGTTGTCTCTCAAGTTAGTGTCCTTGTTGACAATCTTCCAAGGCTTTGTATACCGATTCATATCCACCGGCACCATCGAGGAGAAAATCTTCCAACGTCAAGCTAACAAACAGGCATTGTCCTCTGCTGTGGTGGACGAGAAAGAAGATACCGAACGTCACTTTTCGTTGGATGCTCTTCGACAACTGTTCACGTTCAACGAGAAGACTCTTTGCGACACACATGAAACGTTCAAGTGTAAACGGTGTAAGGACGGGAAGCAGATGGTCAAGTCGCCCGCCTTGCTTTATGGTGATGCTAGCACGTAAGTGATGTCCTCCTGTACGGTCCGTCACTGAGGCTGATAGCCTGACAGATGGAACCATTTCACAAACTCCGAGTTGAAGAATAACCATGATGACTTATTGCGCGCCGAAGTTGGCTTGCCAGAAGTTTCTTTCGTCTTCCAGTACATCAGTCACTAGATCTCACTCGCATTCCTTCTGCCGTTGCTTTGTGCTGTATTTATACAAGGGTTGTTTCAAAGGACTACTACCATTCCATGCATTGCATTATAAATACATTGTACAAATACCAATACATTATACATGAACGTTAATCCAAGGTAACGGAATGAAGGGGAATGGAGGGAAAGGAGATTTTTTTCATCCAAGGATATGATCCCAGTCCGCCCACTCGCCACCAACAGGCCGTACCTTGACTTTTTCACCCGAGGGTCCGAAATACGACGCTTTGAACCATGACTGCATCTCTTCCTCTGAGAACGGACCAAATGTTTGTGAGTCATCTGCACCTGGGATGTTCCATTTATACTCGAACTTGACATCGGCAGAGGGTGGTTCCCAGCTTTGGTCGACGATACCAGAGCGGCGGACATCACGCACGAGTTCTTCGTACGTTTTGGAGTAGACATCTGTGTCGCCAAAGGACATGAGATTGGATGCGAGGTGGGTAATTAGTTCGATATCGGTTGGTGACGATGGTTTGTTATTGTTGGATGTGTCTACTGCCATTGCGTCTGATGGCAGTTTTGAATTTCTGCGAGGTGCGGCGTATTGGTATATTAATGATATGAAGGAGCAAAGGGAAGACGCACTTTTTGGCTTTGGTTTGTTTCTTCTTCGCTTGTGCTCCTAGACGTTGTAGGGCTTCGAGCACTGTTTCGCCTTTCTTAAGATATGGGAGAAGTTGTTTCTCCATCGCTTCCTTCCCCCCGCTTTCCCTCAGCTCGCGCTCTTCCTCCTCTTGTTTTTGTTTCTGTATCTTCTCCTGCTGTTTCTTCCTCTTCCGGGCCAACTTGATCTCCTTCTCGCTGAGTCCCTCCATCCACCGATCGTGTACGCCATGAGGATCGTATGTCCGAACGTACATCCCATCAGCAGTGAACTTCCCTTCCTCCATCTCTTCGCGCATGTTGAAAGATGACAGTTCATAGCCCATGCCCGCCTTCTTCCTCCTCTCCGCATCATCTTCATCTTCCGGCTCATCCTCGTCCTCCTCGTCCGATTTATCCTCATCCCCAGAGGCACCACCAAACTCCTGACCCTCAATATCACCCAGTCTCATATACTTTTCTTCTTTCTTCTTTCCCCCACCTAGACCTGTACCACCTGTGCCACTCGGTGTAACATTTTCTGCAGCAGCGAACATATCATCCTCGTCTCCACCCAACTCATCCCCGCCAGCGCCATCTTTCCGACGAGAGTACACGACACCTTCACCGTCATCGCTCGAGTCGGATTCGTAGCCTTCGGTTTTGACTGCGCGTTTACGTGCGGGGGCTTCGAGTGCGGATTCGACCTGTTCGGCAAAGTTTGTTGGGTCGTCGTCTGGATCTACAAAGCGAGTCTTTTTGGCGGTGTGTTGTGGGAGGGTGGGAGTAGAAGGATAGCTGGAGTCGCGAGAGGAGTCTGTTGTTGTCGCGGAACGCTTTTTGCCTTGTGGTGTGGACATGGCTAGGAGTTGGAGGAGGTTGGGGATTAGGAGGGTGATGGTATGTGTGAATTGTGGTGCTGCACGTGATTGAGTGATTATGTTGATTATGTTGATCTGGACTGTGGAGGCTTGGCTGACAAACGTGGACCTACAAATGTACGTGGGAAAGATCTAGCCTTGATGTGTGTGGCAGTCCCTGCAGGGTTAGGGAGTTTGGGGTGTGACGGTGGGCTGGACGAGGGCTCGGGAGAGGCGTGTGCGAGATCTTCTCCAGTGGATTATCTGCGGAACCTTTGCCATCGCATGAAGGTCCTAGTACTCAGTGCTCAGTCGCCGATTGGCGTGCATTGGTCATTGTAATTAACAACAGCAGAACACAAAGAGACAATACCAACGCGGTCTCATGGAGATTCAGAGCGGGCGAAGGAGTAAAAGAGAATCCAAGAGTCACTGATTATGCCCAACACTCACGATATGCAGTATGCTCGACTGTGCTGCAAGCCGAAGCCATGATGGTGGTACCGCTACTTCTGCCTAAGTCCGTGCTTGCTCACGTGCTCACAAGCAGAGGTCTCAACTTATACATAGCTCACGGTGCTCGAGTGATCCTCGCAACCCAAAATGGCCTTGTCAACGTCACTGCTAGTTCCAGCCGAAAGCCTTGATTTGGGAGGTGGGGGTATATATAGCAGGGTGCAGCGACGATATTCGGACAAGTGCAAGGGCGATCGACTTCGTAATGATACCACCCCTAGTGTGATATGTTTATCTGGTCTATGAGTCGTCTGTGTACTCTAGACGGTTCTCTTGACAAGGCATTCGGTGTGCGCGTCAAATAGAGATGGGGGGCAAAAATGCCCTAAAGGCACACTGCTGATCGTTGAGCGCTATTCTTGACATCTCGCATTGAGGGAAGAGGAATTCAATGTCTCGCGGAATGAAACGCCGCATCAAACACCATGACAGCCATGTTCGAGTAACAGCGAGTAACCTGTGCTGGAGGAGGATGCCCACATCCACCTGCCACAACGCCCGCTTGGCGGGATCAGAGAGAGCAAAATGCCACCGGAGAATGGGAAGAACGGCCACGCGATCCGCGAGCGGAGATTCGGCAAGTCTCGAGAAGCTCGCAGTTGGCGCTTTACCACCCATCTGACCCCTGGAAAATCACTCGAGAATAAACATATTGACAGGTGAATTGATGACAAGCATCAAGGCATCGAAGGGGACTGGGTTGTTGGCGATGTCATTCCCTGAGTATGCGCCGGAGCAAAGACCGAAGAAGGTAACAGTAGAGTACGTGTCATATCTGTTTGAGTAGTAAGTTAAAGGTGTGAAGCTGTCCACCGGAAAGCCGAAACGGACGAGTACAGCGGGGGAAGCGATTACTGTATTGGCGTGAATTCCTGACGAATGATAAGCCCGTTTGCTTGGCCTCTCCCTTCCTCCCACCCCCATGCCTGGCTCTGCCATCTTCAGTGACCTCCTGGGCTACACTTCAATCGCCTGCTGGCTCGGCGCCCAGTTTCCGTATGTTCTTTCTACTGTCTTGGTTGACTAGTCTATAGTCATTATTCATCAGTCAGGTCCTCGAGAACATCCGCAGGCAGTCCTGCGAGGGCCTCGCCTTGCCCTTCCTTGCTAATTGGTTCCTCGGTGCGTCTTTTTTTCTCCTCTCTCCCCCAACCATGCCCGATCACTCATCTAAAACCCTCCAGGTGACTTCTCCAATCTCGTAGGCTGCATCCTTACCCACCAGCTTCCCTTTCAAGTTCCGTTCTGCTTCTCTCCTGACCTCAATTCTAACTAACCGACCGAATATTATACAGCGATGGCTTGCAACGTATTTTGTCTGCATAGATCTCGTCCTCGTCATTCAATACTTCTACTACCAGACGCCCACTAAGCTTCCAGCAGTTGCCGCAACGACATCATACTCCCACCGTGCAACCTCCTCCGCCCCAGGCACCCGTAAACTCTCCGTCGATAGAAGCACAACACGATATCGAACACTCTCAGCCGTCGCTGCCAATGTAGCGGCCGCAGCCGCCCTCGCTGCTCAGCAGGACGGCGAAACGGCAGGCCACAGCCGACACGAATCGGATCTTCACCTCAAACAAGGCGGTTCGGGAAGCCTCACGTCACACATCCCCTTAGTTCGCGAAACTCACGGCGATGGGGATATAGAATTTGATGAAGCTGACGTAGCTGCGCTGGTTGATAGTTTTCATTCGGAGGGTGGAAGGGATATTGGGAGGAAGCGCGTTTCATGGAGTGTTGAAAGACATGGAACACGTGCTGGAAGTACGGGTCGGTTATCGGCTATCCAGGCTTCATTCGTCTCGCTTCCCAGTGTCAATGTGGATGGTGCAAGGGGGGGAAGATCATTAGGCGGAAGTGTAGAGGGGCTTCCTGGAGATCCAGAAGCGGTCGTCGCGCCGGAGGCGCTATCGTCGAGCTCAACCATTGCGAATCGGAGGAACTCTAGGGCAGGAAAGAAGAGCGCGACGATGGTATTTTTGGGTGCATGGACGTTGTTTGGCGTTGGAACCCTTGTGGGGAGTCGGCGAGGTATGCCTATCAAGGGTTCGACGAATGTTGGAAGGGTGCTTTCACCATTGAACATGAGAGGCCCGATAAGCAGCACGCATATCCCAGTTGCTGTTACGACAACTCTGCCGGCGACGAAACCTTCCAATGTACCCGATGTCGTTCTAGAAATGCCTTTAACTTTTGAGGACCAGGATCCACCCCCCACAGACCCCGCGCCCCCGCCTGATGAACCCCATTCAAGCAATCCTTCAGCCGAGCGCATTCTTGGTCGCATTTTTGCTTGGCTTTGCACCACTCTTTATCTTACATCCCGGTTACCCCAGATCTGGAAGAACGTAAGTGTTGTATTCATGCTATCGTTTTACCGATAATGACGATTCTTTCGCCTCTAGTTTGTTAGAAAGTCCGTGGAGGTGGGTCTCTTCTTTACCCGAGTCCAAATGAATTGAATGATAAATGAAATCAACATTAGGGTTTGTCGATGTATCTTTTCGTATTCGCGTTTCTGGGAAATGTCTTCTACGTCGCTTCAATCCTCTCCTCCCCGAATCTTCAACTCCCACAACCTAAATCTACCGAATTCTTGAAAGAGAGTATTCCGTGAGTTCTCCACTCCACATTTCATTCAGTGATTGATTAGGCCTTTTCCCAAGATATCTCCTTGGAAGCGGCGGAACGCTCATGTTCGACGTAACAATCGTTACTCAATCATTCATCTATAAGCCTAAATACAAGAGGCGACATGCTAGAAGTAGGAGCAATACTGCGATCGTGGAGGCTGGTGTGGAGGTGGAGGAAGAACGCGCAGGTTTACTTGCCGGAGATGCTCTGGCTGGGCACCGTCTTCACCATCATCATTCCCATTCCCTATCTCATCCCCACTTATACACGCCACATACGAGCGGTGCGGATAGCAGTCTTATCACAGGAAGTGATGCCGTGACAAGGGGACGGACTACCCAAATTGCGAGGTCAGTCAGTGACTGATTCTCAAGTCAATTTCCTGGAGACGTGTTTGTTTTGGTTTATTCTTTTCCTGCTTTGCTTTGCTCCTTCTAGTTAGCTTACAGTTTGCTGTTATCTGTCATTGCTGTTGACCTGGATTTGGTCTTTTGCATGGTACCCCAGACGCTGCCAATCCTTTTTTCTAATGTGTACAAGTACATACCTACCCCAATATGATATCAGGATCCGGTGATACACATGCTCTATACTCTTGCGGTATGGCGTTCGGAACGAGAGATATGAGTGTAAACGGGCTATAAGTATATTATGGTTTGTATGACTCCATTATGGTTACCAAAACCCAGCAATTCCCGACAACATAAGTTAGCCCACGGAACCATAGACTCAAGAACACATCCCAACCAAGGAACTCGAGGTTGTACGCCTCGCTTAGCCATAGCGCCTGCGTGCCTACCCACACAACTACGCACAAAATGGCTTTTGTACGTGACATGTGCAGGTTTGGAAGGAGGAGTGGGAGAAGGAGGAGGTACCAAAGGAAGTATTGTGATGTGCAGACTTTGTTGAATATCACGAAACATGAGGTTTGGATGAACCAGGAGAAGATAAGGTTGGGTTTGGTGGAACCGAAGAGGCCGGTACCGAATGAGAGGAGGAGTTGAGGGAGGAAGCTGGTGAGTGGGGAGGTGAGGATGGTGTTGGTTATGGTCCAGATGTTGGAAGTGTTGGAGGCGGAGGGGGTGGGAGTGGGTGGGGTGGGAGAAGGATAGGTGAGGTAGGTGAGGTAGAAGTATGGTGAGAAGTTGTGGCGGTGGTCGAGTCGGTGGAGGTGGTAGAGGTATGATTCGTAGAGAAATGGATAGCCCCAGCTGTGGGATAAACGTTAGCGTCTTTGTTTGGATGAGAGAAGGAGTACGAACATTGCGTAGCATAGGCCTCCTAAGAGGATAAATGTGCCTGCGCTAACGAGGGTGAACTTGATCGTTCGTGGATTTACGAGTGTCCTTGACCAATCGAGCAGTGCACCTCCGCGTTTGTTGTATGGGCCGAGAGAACCAATTAAGCATATGCAGCTTATGCCGTATATGACCGGGTATATTTTCCAATGGGTGCTTAGACCTAGGAAGATAGCAGCGGTTGTCCAACGTTGGTTGAGGAGAGCATGTAGGGTGACCAGTACGAAGAGCGAGAGGATAGATTCGGAAGATCCACGGGTTGAGATAGAGAATACCATCGGGTTGAGGACGTGGATTGCAGTGTAGAGTGTTGCTTTTGCTTTTGTCCCAGCGGCCGAGATTTCCTTTGAGTCCTTATTTCTGAGTGAGGTGGGGAGGATGTGCTGTGAAAGGGTGTTGTAGATGATGAGACCGTTAATGATATCACATGCTGCAAAGAGGTATTTTCCGAAAGAGGGGTGGAGAAAGATGTTGGGCGTGAGCAAGAGAGCGAGGAGCGGTGTGTAGCGGTATGTATCTCTGGTATATGGACTACTATCATTAGCCTCATATAACAGATCATAAAACACTTCGACTTACTCTCCTATGGGTATGTTGTATCTAGACCACTGTGATAACGGTCCTTGAGCCTTGTTGTTCATGGTAGGCTGGAGAACGAAACGGGCAGCGTCTGTAAAGACACGGTAGTCGACATCGGTGTACTTGACGAGAGACCTCGCGTCATGCCATTCACTATACAGAATCAAAGCTATACGGAGGCCGATACTTGCGAAGAGTACGGTTTTGAACGACGGTATAGAAATTGCCATGGTCGCAACATGGAGGAGGAAAGCAGGTCCACGTGGGACGGATCACAATCAGAATCGAAAGTTCCATCACACACAGTAGCACCTAAATACTTGGACCCATACTACCACCACTACCATGTCAATCAAGGAGCTTCTCGAGGACCCATTTGGTCCGTACCCAGACTATCGAATACTCAACCCCAACTGGCCTCGGAAAGGCGGTCCTATAACCCGGCCAATACTCACTTCGGTCTATATGAAATGCGGGGGCAACTATATCGGGTAAAATACCACACTACCCTTCCAATCTCCCGTCTCAGTATCTCACCGAAGTGCCAGCCTGGACGAAACGGAGTTTCTTTTAGAGGCATCACCAACGAACAGGATTGTTAGGAAGGGTGTTCAAGTCATAGGCGTCCTCGTTATTGATAGGTTGGACTGGTTGTCAGAGACTGGGAGAGAATGGTTGCAGTATGATCTAAGAGAGAGAGATAATGCAAAAAAGGTGGCTAGGAAGCCGAGTCAATTGACGTTGGAGACGATTTACGGGGATGGGGTGAACAGTGGATCGAAGATTTCGGTCTGGTTGAAATTCGACAAGATTTTGAGCGCGGCATACATGACACGTTCGTAGTTTCGTTCTGGAGCAAGGAATAAAAACTGATGAATTTTATAGTTGATGACGATCCTAAGTCGTTGGTACTACGCGCTGCAGATCAGTAAGTGGAGCAAATTATTTGATATACCATCCTCCTCAAAATCCATGCTTCAGGAACCGCTCGTTTTGCATCCAAAACCTTGACCCTGGGACTTATAAGCTCAGTCGCAACTTCCTCGAGCGATATTGTCTCCGTCGCCTTATTCACGAACTCATTGACGGCTCCGATACACCAATACAGGACCGCAACATCGACTGGCTGGTCAACCAATACCTCGCACAGGTCGTTCCCATGGATAGGTACTTTCGAATCATATATCATCCCACAGGTGACCAAAGTAAAGGCGATTTAAAGCTCAAGAAACCACGGCACTCGCGACATGTGCATAAAGCCGAAATTCGAGAGATATTTGCACGACAGGCCGAGTGGATATTAGCTGACCAAATCGCCTCTTCCTCCCCAAACGCACGATATTTAGATATATCTCAGTGGGTTCGATTTGTGAAACACGTAAAGATCGCAAGGCGAAATGCTCGGGCGCAGGGATTGAAGTGGGGGATCCCTTGGAATCGGGACACGAGTGCTAATGACGACACAGAGGATGTCATTGACCTGACCCAGTTTGGTGGAACCCGGGAAGACTGGGACCGGCGTTTGCGAAATGCTCTTGCTAATCCGATACCCTGGCAACAGAGGAAGGAGATTCAGAAAACGGTGAGTGTGAACACTTGGATTTCTCTCCGTTTGTTTGTCTAAATTTTGTTTAGACGCCCAAGCCTACACCTTCAGCTGCGCCACCTGTCCAACTGGCCAAGAAATTGCCACCACAGCAACAGCAGAAGCCAGAGCCCCAAAAACCCCGCAGTCGGCGCACTATATCAGTAGAATATCATTACGACAGCGACTTCAGCGAAGGATCTACACCTCCCGCAACAGACTCGGAATCAGACACTGATTCGCAACATGATGAACGACTGGCAGCCAGGGTACCATGGTACTGCCGCGTGCCGCCGACTTTGGAATCCACGCAACATGTATGGCGGTGTCCTGGTTGCGGTGACTACCGCATTGATTTACTACAACCGGACGAAGACGAGCTCGAAGAGATTCCCGAATACTACGCCGAGCTGTTGAGGTTAAGGAATTGGTCGAAAGTGACGGAACCAGACGTGATGATGGCGTTTGGGTACCTAGTTAATAATCACTACACTGGACACCTGAAGGCGCTCGGTATCCAACTGGTGACTGATGATAACAAGGTAACTACGTCGGGATTTGGTCGCAGCGATATTTTGTTCATGGATATTTGTGTTACCTCAGGTTTCTGTGAGAAAGTGGCCGGAGGAGAAGAAGCGCAAGTCGCGGCGATTGAACAAGGCTTCGGGGTCAGCCAGTCAACGGCGATGAAATGAAGGATAAAGATTAATATTGTATGTAGTACATTTGTATTCATGTGTAGAATAAATCGGTTTGATGTTCTGCGTGGGACAGGAAGGGTGTCGATCTTTTTTTACATATCTGTACTCCGAGCTGTGCCTGACCTCACGCATCAGCACGCACCTTACTTATCCCCGCACCCTCTCCTCTCTCTCTTCCTCTCTACCACTACCGACGTAATGCCACCTGTACCCCCGCAGTCCTCTTCAGCCCCTCCAACCACAACTACCAATGCAGTTTCATCAAGTAAAGCTAAATCGCCCAAAAGCCCCCTCGCGAATCCTACCCCCTACCAATTGGCAAGTTCTTCCGTCTGGCCTGCAGGGTTCTGTGAAATATGACATATTCATGATGGCATCGTTCTATTATATTCTACAGCGGTCCTTGGTAATGGACTACCTCTGCCACCATTGTTACACTCGTACAGCTGTTGCGTTTGCCAAGGACTGCACGGTAAGGCACTTGGATGCTGACGGAGATGAAATCCCACAACCGAAGGAGAAGGGTGTCTTGGCCGACCGCGATGTCCTCGAGCTGAGTAAGGAAACTCTGAGAGAAGCCGAACTGCGGAATGGTGTGTTATTTTCAGATTATGATTGTTAGGCTGGAATTCATAGGTAGTGTGATCACAGAAATTCGAGTCAAGATCCTCTCTGGACATGTGGACGATGCTATCGAGCTCCTGAATGAACACTTCCCGTCCGTTCTCGCACCTCCTACTCCAAGCAGCTCTAAGTCGAACCCGTCATCTTCGTACCCATCCGCTCTGGAGGCTATGAACGCGAGCAAGCATTTAATACCAACCACGACGGATCCTCGGCACCTCCTCCTTAATCTCCGCATCCTTGGGTTCACGGAATTGTGTCGGACGAAACCACTAATGTACTCGTCGCCTTCGATCGTTCTGAACGAAGTCGACATGGCGGAATCGTCAACGTCATCATCTGAACCCGTCAACTTGGATCCGGATGGGAATTTACGCATGGACTCGGACGAAAGCGATCAAGATAGTATGGACACGGATGGGGATGCCGATGCAGATATGGATACAACAACAGATGAAGAACTTACTCCTCCGAACACCGCTGCTGGCAATGGTGCTGACGTCACTGATGACCCGCATGTCATCAAGTTGGTCCAACAAGGTCAGAAACTCTATGCACTTTTGGACCAGATAGGCAACCCGGCGGAAAAGCAGCTTTATGCAGAGGAGTTGGTCAACGTGGGAGCGTTGTTAGCGTACCCTGAACCGGAGAATAGTCCATTGGCAAGATATTTGTCGATGGAGAGGCGCGAGGCTGTCGCTGAGCAGATTAATAAAGCTATTCTTGGTGCGCAAGTTTTCCACGTTGACTGCGGCAGCCATGTTGATGTCGTGTAGTTCGGACTGGACAGTCGCCAACCTCGAAGATCGAAGTTGTAGCAAGGTATACAACAGTGTTATGGGCGTTGGCGAACGAGATGAGGATCAAGGCACGGCCTGGAGCGCCTGTACCGCCCACGCACCAGCCTCAGCGGACGCCAACGCCGCCTGTACCAACGAAGCAAGCACCAGAGAGCGATCAGGTATGACGCGAGTACTGCTTCGTCAATAACTGACTCAATAACGTTACAGCGACAGGTCGTACCGCCCTTCAATCTCCAGACCTTCCTTGAATTGCGGTAGCCGGAATTCCCATCCGCGTCTTTCCAAGTCGTCCATTTGAAGACAACTAGTTATGACATCCCTTTACGCCACCTAATTTATTCGGTCTTTGCAACTATAATTCTTCACTCTCTTCTTGCTCTCATCGGTGCGTTAACTACCTTATGACCATTATCAGCACATGTGTAAATAGATCAGTAAATGCAATCGGGTTCCACTACGACAACTCGAGAGATGATAGATAATAGTATGGATCACAGCGTAACATCGACGTCATCCCATCTACCTTCATTCACTGTGCTCACCAAATCCTCCGGGACGTAGTTCCCTCGGAATCCCAGCACTTTCAAATGGCTCCACCGTAACCAATCTACCCTCCCCATATCCACGACCGCCTTGATTGTAGGATCCCTAGGTTGTTGCGGTTCACCCAATACTCCCACTATACTCCGCCCTTCACCATCCCCACTGAAATTTGCGCCTAACCACGTATTGTACGAAATGTCCAAGACGACCAGTAATGGACAGATACTGGGTAGTCGGTGTATTGGGACAGGTGTAGAGAGGTTGATGAGTGCAAGGTGTGTTAGTGTAGGCGGGAAGCTGAAAACAGTAGATGACGCGAGGGATGTGTTGAGCAGTATGAGTACCGTAAGAGGCGGATTTGTATCCGTATCTTCTACATCCCAGTCCCAGTCTTCTTCTTGTGTTGACGCAGTGTCGTCGTGCTCAGACGGAGGTGTAATCCCAGCGCCGGAATACGACCGAATGAAATGGTTGTCCTTCAACACCGCACCCGGACCCACGACAATTATCTCACCATCTGTGTGCCCGTATGGTTCCCATAATGCGTAGAGCCTTGCACTGCTCAGGGGTGAATGGATAGCTGTGAACCGGATAAGGTCTTTGCGTAGGTGAGAGGGTATATAAGGTACGATTTCATCGCGGAATTCGGATGTGGTGCATGTTGTGAGGAAGAGTTGGAGGCAGAGGAGGGAGAGGGGTGGGATGCGTGGCGTAACATATTGATAAGTTTTCTCGTCTCTGTCATATACGTTGGAGGAGGCCGAAGGCAAGTGGGAGGATGAAGGATCTGGGTCTTGCGATTGACCTCGTAATTGGCTAAACACCAGAGAGAGGGCCTCGGCTCTCCATGTCGCGCTCTCCCTTATATCTTTGCTCGTGTTCAACCTCCAACTTTTCGGTGGGGTAGGGCCCGCTGGGGGTCGGAAAGACGTACCATCGGGGTGGGAATCATCCGCGTTCGGGCTTGTAGTGGACTTGGGTGGTGGTGAGGGTGAAGTCCGGTCATTGTTTGTGAGATTTAGTGATGGGTCGGCGAGAGAGAGTAGGCGCAGGGGGAGGGAGGGTACGGTGTGGATGTTCGTTGAGGTTAGATGTGATCGAGAGCCTCGCAAGTTCTGAAGATGCCGGAACTGTTCACCTCTGGATATAAGCGTTGGTGGAAGCTTGGACGGCAATTTAACTGGGACGCACCTCAAGGTATGAATACGGTTATGTACGTTCTTTTGTGGAGACATGGTACTGGAAGAACAAGTCAAAAGGTATAACCAGCATTGTGCCGGATGAAAGCCTCAAGACGAAATTCGCACCGTGTCCAGTATCAGTATCTGATATGTCAGAATGATCTGACTCAGCGCACGGTATCAATTATTTATTATTGGTGTTATTTATATCTACTCATCCCAAATGCACTCTGGTAATGAGAGGCGGCGTCTTGGCTAATCTGGTCATGGTTGAGGAATAACGACTGCGATGTAATGGATCTCGCCTGAGTGCGACAAATTCACGACCAGTTTTCTAAGCCCATCAGCCTGGGGCGACACATCCCAGAAAACTTGATAATACATCAATCTCTGTTCCCAACCACCGAGGTTGAAGGCGAAAAACGAAAAACGAAGGAGAGCGCATAAATCGCCGTTCCCTCAAGTTTGGACCAGTGACGAATTTGTGTTTTGGTGGAGGCAAAGGTTGTTAGAGAGTAACAGGAAGAGAGGATACGGTATTGACGTTGGTTGAGGGTAGGTACGATTAGGAGCCTCGCAATTTCCAAAGGTTCGCCTCTCGAGATAAGCATTGCAACTAGGTTTGGATTACACCTTGGCTGGAGCGTACTTCAAGCTGCGAGTGCGATTACACACGCCCATTTGTAAAGACACAGTGCTGGAACCAGAGAGTGGCCAGTATTGCGTTGGGTGTACATAAAAGAGCGGGAATGAAATCGCACCGTGTTCAATTTGTGTTGAAACCATATCCTTCAGCACAAGGTAAAAACCAGGGGAAAAAATCAGATAATTATTAGTAACATATAAATCTACTCCTGAGGAATGAACGGGCTCCTCCTATATGAAGGTGCCTCGATAATGGGAGGCAGTGTCTTGGCCAACTCGGCGGTGCCAGCGGGGAACGGTAGATCATCAACACCCTTGGGGAGAACCTTCTCATAGAGACCTTTGGTTTGGTTGTGCTTGCCCTGGGCCATGATTTTCTTCGCGTCACGGATGAGGACGTGGGCGTCATCTGCGCCTGGGACGGCGCCTTTGACGAAAATGAGGTTGAGGTTGGTGTCGACACGGAGGACGGGGAGGTTTTGAGTTGTAACACGCTTGCCGCCCATACGACCGGCCATTTTCTTACCGGGGAAAACACGCCCGGGGTCCTATGTAAAAAAGGAATGAGTGGAAAGTCGGGGAGACCGGTAGAGTAGAAGCACACCTGATGTTGACCCGTCGAACCGGAGGAACGGTGCGAGATGGAGACACCATGACTGGCCGCTAGACCATGGAAGCCCCACCGCTTCATACCACCCTGGAAACCCTTTCCAATGCTATTGGTAGAGTTGAGCAAACGAGTGCTACAACGGACGAAGGTCATACAAACCTGTTAGCTATCACATCGACATACTGGCCCGGCACGAAGTGAATTGCAGATAATGTCGTTCCTGTTAACATGAGCAAAATGGCACCAACGGAGAGCAACCAAGAGCAACTCACCCACGGGTACCAATGCATCTGGCGTCACAGAGAACTCCTTCACAATACGCTTCGGAGGAACGCCCGCTTTGCGGAAATGTCCAAGCATCTGCTTTGTCGTTGTCCGCTCTGGTTTGTCGGAAGCAGCGACCTGAACGGCATGATACACAGTGTGGTCACGGCGCACAGTCCGGACATTTGCTGTAACTTGGCAGTTCTCAACCTGCCCAAATAAACTCCTATGAGAAATGCACAGTGAGTACAAACGATGAGCAAGCGCGCACCTGGAGCACAGTCACTGGGATTTTGACTCCTTGGTCATTCCAGAGCGACGCCATGCCGCGTTTACGTGCAATAAGACCGGTGCGTATTGACTCGGGAGTCCATTTCGACACCGGGGCGGGAGTGTCGGATTTGGCAGTGTCAGTAGTGGTTGAGGAGGTGGCGGAGGCTGCAGCAGCAACAGTTGAATGAATGTATCTGACAGAGATGAGTTGGGGTGGGCGGTGAGCCCAGAGCCTAAGCATAGTGAGCTAGAGAGAACTTGTGACGGAGACGCGCCGGAAAGCGTCAAGTGCAAAATGTTGGCACATGCTCAAAAAGGAAACTGCCGTTGGCGATCCTTCTCATTAATGCATGCCTGGCCATCCCATCATCGCCCACCAAATACTACCGCAAGAGCAAGCAGGAAGAAGAAGAAAGCTGCTGTCAGAAACCACCCAGTGCTAGACCACGGAGTTGTCGGTGCTGCAACTCTGGTTGAAAGAGATGGAAGACTGGAGTGGGACACTTTAGTCTCTGCTCGTCCTGCTGGTAGGTTTCGACTTATCTCTTGCGAACGTCCGATCTTGACATTGATTAAGCAAGTAGATATCGCCTGGTCCAGTCCTTGAATGTTTTTCCTGCCACAAAATCTCCACCACTACCGGAACCAACTGCTACCATAAACCAACGAGTCGATGGACAAGTACGTCTATCCCCGGTCCTCGCAGCCCTCTGTGCTTATGTTTGTTCAGGCCCACTATTTGCGGACCCACTTCCCAGAAGTCGACGTTCCCGCCGGTGTAATCCGAAATCAAACTACAGAAGATACACTCCAGGCTACCGAACTCAGGAAATTCGATCCTTTCGAGGGAAATATTTTGGATATTGTTGTCGACTATGACAAGACAACGCACCTAGTGTTTCCTATGGGGGAACTAAGTACTGAACTCAGTATGCTAATGTGTTTATTGCGGTCCTTGAAGTCTCTGACTGGATCCTAGATCTGACTCCTATATTAACCGGAGATGACGGAAGCACAGTTGTCAGACCCACAACAACGCCTGTCCGGACATTCAGTACACCCATCCAACAAATAGCTTCATCTCCAGCTGCAAGCGTCCAAAGCGACGACCGAAGAGGTATGCTTAGTTCGTGAATCTATTACTTCCCAAGCTCATGAAGTTCCAGACACTTTGCTTGGGATTCGAACCTTTGGCGCGACGTCTCTCCTCAAATTTGATTCGAATACAGCTTCAATTGGAGGTCTTACGGATCTAACATACTTCAACAGTTATGATGTCGGTGGGGCTTCGATCATGGACGTCAAGATTCCGCCGGCGGGAACACCGTTTGAGGTTCTGCTGTCAAATAAGAAGGGAGGCGTCTTTGGCTGTACTTTGTGTAACGGTAGAAAGACGATGTAAGTTCACACTTTCGCCCCAGTGACTTTGATTGACTGTCTCTTAGGGTCAAGCTTCTTGCGGGACCAGACTCATCGACGAACACATTCTGGAGGATTGGATTGGGAAGTAAACCAGCAGAGTGTATGATCTTATCAGGAAAAGCTGTTGATCAACTGGACTTTCGAGTAAGCATTTCTCTCTGTTGAACATTGGTTTTTCCTGACGTTCTGGTAGACAAACCAAGCGGACCCGCTTTATATCGAGCCTTCAAAAGACTTCCTAACTTCAATCGAGGACTATGCTCAGGATAATCTTATTCGTCTATGCTCGACTTCACAGATTATTTGGCTTGACCCACGATTCCCCGGGAAACCGTTACTCGGCTACAAACATCATCGACATTTTGATCGGACATTGCACACGAATACTTTGTTTACTAGTGGTTCTCGTCAGTCATTGTTGTTCTTTCTCTTCCTCAGTTCTAATCATCTCTAATCATATAGCCACCACTTTCCTCAGTTCAAGGCACAACGGTCTAACTACAATCTATAACATTTCCCGACATGACGATCAGCTCATACGTGCCGGCGACCTGCCATACGGTATCCTTCCTCCCGGAAGCTATTGTCAATGCCCTGGTCAGGTATTCCTACAACATGAGCCTCGGGATGTCACCATCTTCAGAATTGACGAACGGGCAAAAGTGCATTGTTTTCAACTCCGGAGCATGACTACCGATGACCCTGAGTTTTCTGGTTCAATCGTCGTGGAGGAATCAGACGCAATTAAGGAACTTGGAAAGAGGGCTGAGAGCGTGGAGACTGATCTGGGGAGATATGGTGACCAGGACAAAGCCCTCAAGGACCTGTTCCCTGCATACGACTGTAAGCATGACTTTGCCTGACTGACGCGTTTCATGCTGATCGTGAATGGAAAGATGTTTTCCGATTACACGCTGAGGGGCAGGAAAAGGCAGAGGAAGAGCAAGCGGAAGAATTCTATGACGTCATGGATCGACTTCCTATGTTTTGGCAAACGTATGATGTTCCCCTGGAGCATATGTTGACAAGGTGAGTTTCTTTTTCCATTTCTCGCCAACTTTGCATGTCGACACGTTCCTTGTAGTTATGATATCGTATTTCGGTCCCACGAAAGTCCCGACAAGTCCTCCAGATCGGACTTTACAACCGGCAGTCTCATCAACTCAACCCGGGGCTTCCGAGCACTCTCGCAAAACAGATTCCCAATTGAGACTTTGCGAAAAGGTGTCCCATGGCACCTCAACATCGCCAACATTCAAAATCGGATTGACCCCTCCCTGGATCTAGACATGAATGTTCAAGAGCTTGCAGAATCACTCCATTCATACGATTTGATCAAGGATGACGATCGGACGGCCTTGTCAATACGCCGAGAGAACAACGCCCGGGAGCAATTGGCTGTGGACCTGGTACTTTCGAGGGATGTTTATTCTCCGTCTGCATTCGTGCCACCGCATGAAGTGGGGAATGATCTGGAGACGATGACGGAGGCGCTCTCGCTTGGTGGTCATGATGCCGATGAATCCCCCGAAGTGGAGTTTGGGTACCTGGGGCCTGTGGTCAAGGCGAAGGCCGGGGTTCATTATGACAGGAATAAGGAGTCTGAAGAGAACGAACTGGAAGAGAAGCCTGAAGCTGGTGGGAAGGTATCACTTCCGATGGGCGTGCGATTGTTGTTGAAAGATTGGGAAGTGGGTACAAAAGCTAAGGATTATATCTTTCGAGACCCATACGACACCACTGGTGAACCCGCTTCGCTACCGAATACCTATCTCCGGCTCGGAGGAGCGAACACAATGCCGAGCATGTCACAGCCAATCCACTCTCAAAGACCGCCCACTGTTGTACCGTCTCAAGCAGTAGCCTCAGGTGGCTTTGGTACGAATTTTGTTCCATTCAGTCAGCCTTCCGTCAAGCGACCGCCTATGGTTGTACAATCCCAAGACACATTTGTTCGGCCCACTGGGATGATTGGTGCTCAGACTCAGCAGTCATTTGGGATTGGGGTGCCTCAATCACAGGCATCACAAGATCACTCTCAGCAATCACAGCAGTTTATGGCGAGTACCCAGATATTGCCAGGGCCTCATGGTGGGCGACCTTCCGTGCCGAAGAAGAAACCGGCGAAAAAGCGGTTGGGCGGATTTTGATTGTTTGATTGTGGTTTATTGCGGAATTATTACTTTATATATATGTAGAGACAATTGGGATTGTGTGTATATCTATATTGTGGCTGTCTGTATATATAGCTGGACGTGTGAATGAGAGCGCGGAGGGGGAGCTTATGGGGAGAACGTGACGATCTCTGTGAAGGAGACGATCGGGGATACCGGAAAAGGCAAAGCGTCAGTTGGCCAGGGTCCTTCGGACATCCGGCATTTTGAAGCGCTAATCCTGCTTCTCGTCCCTACACTTCAATCTCTACTGTCCTCTATTTCCCTCTCACTCAAGCTTTCGGCTTCCGCTCAGCTAGTTTTCGAACACCTCGTGCGGGTGCACGAAGCTGGACTCTTGAGCCCAGCCCGTAAGCACGCTCTATGGATGGAAAAAGGTACAGTGCTCACTTTTTTTCTTGCGAGGCGAGGCGAATTGCTCCGAATGCTCTCCATGCCTTTTTTTGCTCAGCATCGATGGATTGCACGTTTTACTGACCTTTCTTGTTGATGCTTTTGGTGTATAGGCCGTCCAACCACCCTTTGTATGACCCAGCTGTGCTCCACGATGCCTTGCGACGTACGCTTTTCATCTCTACATTTTTCGCGTTACAAAGGAACACAGAACACTCAGATGTAGCGCTTTTACAGGCAACAAAGCCGTCGTTTGCGCCCTATCAGCCAGCTACATATCCACGTTCGCTGGGTACCCGGTATGTCCGATTCACACCTGCCATACGGGTCTTGCATGAAGCAGAATGTGGTACTAATATGTACGGCTCCCGCGTGGACGTTCTTTTGGCGGTGGTGTAGCTTGATTCTATCAAGTCGCGGTTGCAAACGACGAAGGGCTCGATAACGATTCCGCGGCTCGCTGCCCTTGTGTACAAAGAGGAGGGGATCATGGGGTTTTATCGTGGACTTTGGATCCCGCTTATGACTATCTCATTCGTTCGTGCGTGGTCTTTGGTCTTTGCTTTTTGTTGCCACATCTGCTCAGATTGATCTTTATGTTTGTGGCTTCAGGCGCAGCTAGTTTCACGATATACTCGCGAACGAAAGAGTATTGTGCGGAACGCGATATCCTTTGTCGTCCACGCATCCTCGACGCAGCACTAACGGGTGGCATAAGCGGCGCCATGTCCGGCTCTTTGATCTCGTTTGGGAGCGCACGTAAGTCTCACCTGCTAACTCTGCTCCACAACGAATTTGCCGTTCGATCATTGACTTCTGTTTGTCTGTTTGAATAGCTTTCGAGCTCGTGAAGGTTATTTTTATCCTCTACTCGCTGACCTGAACCTGTCTTTGGCGAAGAGCTCACTGGGTTCTCCCGTTCCTGTAGGTCCGACGACAGTTGGAGTATAGCATTGCCGCGAGTAAAGGAATCGCTCTGGCCCGCCCGCCTGGGACAGTGGAAGCCGTTAAGGAGATATTTAGGACGAATGGGTTGGGAGGATTGTACACGGGCTTTCGGCTCCATTTCAGTACGTCACTAATTCTAGTTGGCATCATCTTTTGGGGCAACGATGTTGACGGTGATGTAGTTCGTGACACGGCTGGGACCGCATTGTATTTCCTCGAGTATGATGGAATGCGGCATTTGTTGGGTCGAAACAGAGCCGGTGAACAAGGTCCGACGCCTTCTTGGCTTCCTGTTCATTCTTCACTCGTTCCTTTCATTTGCGGTTCTGTTTCGGGTGTAGGTTTCTTTCCATTCTCGTTTAATGCGGTTGCCAATTCAACAAAAACGTGCAGGTGACTTCTTGGGCTTTAATTTATCCATTGGACGTGTGGGTATCATTCTTCCCAGAGTATATCAGAAAAATGACTGCGTTATAGCGTGAAAACCAAAGTTCAACAACGTGCCCTGGCTGGTGAAAAATACCGCGGACCTCTAGAAACACTTCACAGATTGCTACGCGGTTTGTCTCTTCTTCCCCCTCGTATTCTCCTAGCCTCTCACACACCTGATCCAACAGGCCCCGATCCTAACAATCCCAGACCACTCCTTGCGGGTATCGGAAGGTTATATCGCGGCCTAGGCGTCAGCGCCCTGCGAAGCATAACTACTCATGGGCTCCTCTGGACACTCTTCGATATGACTGCACATTACATTGACAACCTCCCGCCTTCGCCGTGCCAATCCCGGTCTGCCGACGACTACTGAGTGACAAGAGACAAACGATGTAACGAATCCCTGGTTGAAACGCAAACATATCTCACTTATTCTTCCCAATTCCCACTCCTACCTCCATGGTCCACCGCTCACCACTCCCAACCTCTACCTCCTAACGTGCTCTGCGGTATCACCCCCCCCACTTTTTGCTCTAGGTAGTCGAATCATTATACAATCTGCACATCCATCTCATAGCATGTTTAATTTAGAGTTTAATATTGTTATAAACTGTATCACTAAACGCTGGCCGCAAAGCGACTTTACTACACTTGGAATGACCACTGGCAATCCTTGATTAGAGTGAGTTACTTGATTCGGCGCGAAAAGTGCATTATAAATAGAATGTGCCTCTGGCTTTGCTGTTTTCATTCCTGCATACATGTGCATACACTCCCCATTCCATACACCTCCACCTCAGCTTGACCAGGATACCGACAAGACAGAACCAGGGATCCGATCCAACTCAAGTCCAAGAGGCTTCATGTGACTATGTAAGGGATCCGATTTAAGAACCTCTACAGGTTCCGCCAGCAACGTGTCAGATTCTTGCACATAGTGCTCTTCATTTGTTATCTATCATCGACCATCTCTTCCTCATCAACACTCATGTTGTGCCCTATAACCTTTTTCTACGGTGGCGTCGTTACACCGATTGACCCAAGGCAATGGGATGTGATCCCTAAGTGTTTACTCATGGTGGGTCCGACGGGCGACATCATATGGATGTCCGAAGATATAGAAATAAACATGCCGGGGGGTGAGATAATGGTGCAGGCTCCAAATGGTCGTTGCATCGCAGGATTCGTGTTCTTGCGGGAAGGTGAATTTATCATTCCAGGTTTCATAGATACCCACACGGTGCGGATATCTGCTACACGATCACAATTATCTCTGGTTTAATGCCGTCTCTCAGCATGCGCCACAATACCCTAACCTCGGAAAGTCAGTTCTTTCCAATAGCTCCGATGTCTTGGAAAAGCATTAACAATGTTGTCAGAGGCGGCCAGTACGAACTTCTGGACTGGTTGAAGAATGTCACATTCCCCAAAGAAGCTCAATTTAAAGAGGAAGAATATGCGAAGGAGGTCTATCCGGACGTCGTCCGTCGGTCACTTGATTGTGGTGTGCGTTATTCTCCGTTAGTCCACTGGATTTTGTTTATGCTTCGTGCTTCAGACGACGACGTCATGCTATTACGGTACCCTTCACCTCGAAGCTACCAAGATTCTCGCGAAAACTGCGAATGGTCTCGGTAAGTGACGTTCTTGCATCCGACATGTGCCATCGATTTTCTGACAAGCCGTTGCCGTTAGGTCAGCGAGCTTTCATTGGGGTACGTCGTTACCTGTGCTTCGGAGTACCATTAATATTGAACCTCCCTTGTTAGAAATGCAACATGGATCGTAAGACCGACAACCCAGATTACTACGTGGAGAAGGACGCGAAAACCTCGCTTGAAGAGACCGGGGAGCTCATCAAGTATATCCGTTCTCTCCCTTCACCCACACTGGAGCCTCTCGTTCAACCCATTTTAACACCCCGATTCGCGATTGCGTGTACAAGCGACCTTCTGAAAGGACTCGGTGATATTGCCCATAAAGATTCTACCATACGGATTCAGACGCACATATCAGAGAACCCTTCGGAAATACTGCGCACACTCGAATTATACCCCAAAGCAAAGTCATATGCCGACGTGTATGATTCTCATGGCTTGCTCAGAGATACCACAATTTTGGGACATGCTGTCCACTTGATGGACGACGAAATCGAGTTGATCAAGAAGAGAAAAGCAGGAATCAGCCATTGTCCGACGAGTAACTTCAACCTGAGGAGCGGCGTTGCGCCAATCGGAAGGTACCTGGACCACGGAATGAAGGTAGCGCTATCAATACTTCCTGTGTCAATTTATTCATTACTACGGACTCCTAGATCGGCCTCGGAACGGATGTATCTGGTGGTTATGCTGTGTCGATGCTTAACGTGATCCGCGATGCATCCATAGCTTCGAAGATCTTGGCGGTGAAGACGCCGATAAACCCGACGCGAAAAGAGAGGTTTATCAACCGCCAACTCCCCATTCCAACTCTTTTCTATCTTGCTACGCTTGGAGGAGCGAAAGTGTGCAACCTCTCTAACAAAGTTGGTTCCTTCTCCGTAGGAAAAAGTTTTGATGCGCTTGTGGTCAGTGTTCTAGACGACACGGGTGCGATAGGTGTTTGGGGTAAGGAGGCAAAGTTGGACCCGAACGCGGGGGAAGGAGATCCCGAGAAGAGGAAGAAACTGGAGAAGGAGAAATTGGAAGAGAACCTCGAGAGGTTTTTGTTCTGCGGAGATGATAGAAACATACTCAGGGTCTACGTTCAGGGTCGTCGTGTAGGCGGTCGATCATTCCACAAGTGACTCGAATGATGATCATGTATCCCTGGACCTACCCGAGCTTATTTCTTCGTTCTTGCTCTGTCTGCTGCTTCATCCCTTTTTTCGTGTATTAGTAGATCTTGTTACTTCGTAGCATACTTGTCGACTCTCCAATCGAGTCACCAACCTAAGAACATCGCGAAGGATGCCGTCGTTGGGACGTTTCGTATGTCGCTGAGCCAGACCTCAGCACGTAAAGCTCAGACTCGGTATAAGTGGGGAGACACTGACCATTTCTCGACGCGACAGTGAACAGCACAAGAGCATCGTGCAAACTACGTTCGCATCCCTCCACAACAAGGTTGTTTGCATTCATGGCAAGGATGCTGACCGTCCCTCCCCTATTCTTGATGCCGGTGACCTTGACAACTTGGGCACCTGGTTCACTGTTCTCCTCAATCAAGTCTGCATACCCAAACTTGTCTTCTGTGTCATAAGTGCTTAACTGGAGCCAGGAGTCCTGCATTCCGAGTCCGGTAATTGTATTCAGGTCCACGCCGGGCGCCAAACTCGGATACTTACTATCAGGTGCACTATAAATGGAATCCGCCCCTAACTTTGTTTTTCATCCATACACACATGCACACACCCCTGATTCCATATATTGCCACCTCAGCTTGACCAGGATGACGAAGAGACAGAACCAGGGATCCAATTTAACTCAAGTCCAAGAGGCTTCGGTGTGATTATGCAAGGGAACCGACTTAAGAACCTCTACAGGTTCCACCAGCAACGTGTCAGGCGCTTGCACATAGTTCTTCTCATATCTATCGTCGACCATCTCTTACTCATCGACACTCATGTTGTGTCCTCTAACCGCTTTTTACGGTGGTGTCGTTACACCGATTGACCCAAGGCACTGGAAGGCGATGCCCAAGTGTTTACTTGTGCTGGGTCCGACAGGTGACATCGTGTGGATGAATGAACATATGGATATAGACACCGCTGGGGATGAGATAACGATAGAGACTTTGAAGGGTCGTTGGACTATAACATTGGTGCGCCTGCGGGAAGGTGAATTTATTATTCCAGGCTTCATAGACACCCACACGGTACGGGTATCTTCTGCAGGATCACAATTGTCTCTGATTAAATGCCGTCTCCCAGCATGCACCACAATACCCTAACCTTGGGAAGTCAGTCCTATCCCATAGCTCTGATGTCTTGGGAAAATACTAATAATGTTGCCAGAGGCGGCCAGTACGGGCTTTTGGACTGGTTGAATAAAGTCACATTCCCTAAGGAGGCTCAATTCAAAGAGGAAAAATATGCAGAACAGGTCTATCCAGATGTCGTCCGTCGGTCACTCGATTGCGGTGTGCGTTATACCCCATAGTCCACTAAATTTTGTTCATGCTTTGTGCTTCAGACGACGACATCATGCTACTATGGTACCCTTCACCTCAAAGCTACCAAAATTCTCGCAAAAGCTGTGAATGATCTTGGCAAGTGACGTTCTTACGTCTGATGTGTGGCATCAATTTTCTGACAAGCCGTTGCCGTTGGGCCAGCGAGCTTTCGTTGGGGTACGTCGTTACCTGTACTTCAGAGTATCATTGATATTGAATCTCCCTTGTTAGAAATGCAACATGGACCGTAAGGAGAAAAACCCAGATTACTACGTGGAGAAGGACGCGGGAACCTCGCTCGGCGATACCTTGAAGCTCATTGAGTATATCCGTTCTCTCCCTTCTCCCGTATCGGAACCTCTCGTACAACCTATTTTAACGCCCCGATTCGCGATGGGGTGTACAGGTGACGTTCTGAAAGGACTCGGTCGTATCGCCGATCGCGAACCTACCATACGGATTCAGACGCATATATCGGAGAACCCTTCCGAAACATTGAACACACTCAAATTATACCCCGACGCAAAGTCATATGCCGACGTGTATGATTCTCATGGCTTGCTCAGAGATACCACAATTTTGGGACATGCCGTCCACTTGATGGACGACGAAATCGAGTTGATCAAGAAGAGAAATGCAGGAATCAGTCATTGTCCGACGAGTAACTTCAACCTGAGGAGTGGCGTTGCGCCTATCGGAAGATACTTGGACCACGGAATGAAGGTAGCGCTATCAATCTTTCCTGCCATGTTACT
The DNA here is from genome assembly GCA_018524725.1 of Podaxis mareebaensis. Classification (NCBI taxonomy): domain Eukaryota; kingdom Fungi; phylum Basidiomycota; class Agaricomycetes; order Agaricales; family Agaricaceae; genus Podaxis; species Podaxis mareebaensis. The sequence continues at coordinate 651,731 of JAEUWP010000562.1, read as the reverse complement.
GACATACTCATTACTACGGAATTCTAGATCGGCCTCGGAACGGATGTATCTGGTGGTTATGCTGTGTCGATGCTTAACGTGATCCGCGACGCATCCATAGCATCAAAAGTCCTTGCGGTGAAGACGCCGATAAACCCGACGCGAGAAGAGAGGTTTATCAATCGCCAACTCCCCATTCCAACTCTTTTCTATCTTGCTACGCTTGGAGGAGCGAAAGTGTGCAACCTCTCTAACAAAGTTGGTTCCTTCTCCGTAGGAAAAAGTTTTGATGCGCTTGTGGTCAGTGTTCTAGATGACGCGGGTGCGATAGGTGTTTGGGGCAAGGAAGTAAAGTTGGACCCGAACGCGGGGGAAGGAGATCCCGAGAAGAGGAAGAAACTGGAGAAGGAGAAATTGGAAGAGAACCTCGAGAGGTTTTTGTTCTGCGGAGATGATAGAAACATACTCAGTGTCTATGTTCAAGGTCGTCATGTAGGCGGTCGATCGTTCCACAAGTGACTCAAATGATGACCGCGTATCACTGGACCCACCCGAGCTTATTTCTTCATTCTGTCTCCTGCTTCGTTCCTCTTTTTGTGTATTAGTAGGCCTTGCTACTCCGTAACATACTTGTCAACTCTCCGATCGGGCCACCTGCCTGAGAACACCGTGAAGAATGCCGTGGGCTAGTAGGCATGATCCGGAATGATGTTTCAAAGAATGCACATTGCGGCTCGGTCATGCTACCAGAAACATTTCTCAAGATATCTCTACTCGACGTTCAGCGTTCAACGCCAACGTTGGATACCTAACAGAGTGTGTCGCTGGTGGGGAAAGAGCGGTGCCTCACACTGCTTAAAGAGGGAAGTGCTTGTTGTTTTTCATTATGCATATATTGGTACTCTAACGCTGTATTCAATCTTCCCAGCTTCACCGCGCTTGCACGTAATCATCGATCTTGAGTAACAGGCAAACAGTCTCTGTCGCGAGTTCGACTGCACTCGTCGAAACGAGCAGTGGCTGCACGACGTCCTCCTCTAAGATATTGGAAATAAGTCCCTAAGCGGCGTAATGAGCGGTGGCAGACAGCGGACGAGTCACGATACTGACCTTGCGGACATTTATACCAGCATTGCGATCTCCAAGAGCGTGACGATTCCGGAGTTCAGTTACGATGGCGATAGGATTGAGGCCAGCATTTTCTGCCAGTGTAGTTGGGATAACTTCCAGAGCTTCGGCATATGCCTGGATACAATATGCTTCCATGCCTTTGAGGGTTTGGGCATACTGTGAAAGGAGACGTGAAACATGGATTTCTGGTGCGCCGCCACCGCCGATGAGAGCACTGAACTATGTAGTCAGCAGGCAGACCTGGGGGAATTGGAGAGTTGACTGACCGTTTCTTGACGAGACAGCGAACAACGCAAAGAGCATCGTGCAAACTACGTTCACATTCCTCCACAACAAGGTTGTTAGCGCCCATGGCAAGGATGCTGACCGTCCTTCCCCTATTCTTGATGCCGGTGATCTTGACGACTTTGACACCTGATTCGCTGCTCTCCTCAACCAAGTCCGCATACCCAAGCTTGTCTTCTGTGAAGGCTTCGATGTCGGCGACGGGCTTGCAGCCGAGACTTTTTGATAGGAAGTCAATCTCGTCACGTTCGACATCTTTTACAACAAGAATGTTAAGGCGTTTGAGGAAGTTGAGGGAGACATCGTCGACGGCGTCGCGAAGAATTGATTTTTGAATGAGGAGAACGTTACAGTTGGCCTTTTTGATGCGTTTGCAGAGGTTGAGAATGTATTGGCGGCCTTCCTTGATGACTTTATCCATCTGGCGGTAGTCATTGATCACAACTGTGTTGTCCATCTAAGAAAAAATGAGGCTTGATATGTCAAAGGGCGGACCGAAGGGACATACGTCTGGCTTAGGAGCGCTAAGTTGGAATTGGATAATGGCGATCTTGGCTTTCTCCATTCTTGTAGGACCTCCGGCAGACACGACGACATTTTGGTTGAGAACGACGCCATCGACGAGTTCGGTATCCTCAATGGTACCTCCAACCTTTTTGACAACCCTGATATCCCGGAGATCAACGTTCGAAGAAGTCGGTGTCACAAGGCGTGTAACTGCAGCGACGGCGATGGGTGCCAATGTTGACGAATATTGGGATACGATCTGAGGTGGACTTCAGTTAACAGCGTAAAAGTTAGGTCTGAAATCCAATACCTTGGAGTTTAGGGATGTGCTAGCGGCGCGCAACAGTGATCCCTTGTCGTTCAAGTCCACGGGTGTCGACATTTCTGTCAGGTATTCAACGGCCTTGGCCGAAGCTTTCAAGAAAGCCTCTGCAATGATAGTAGGATGAATGCCCTTTTGTAACATCTTTTCCGCAGCACCGAGGAAACTTCCAGCGAGAACAACGACAGATGTGGTGCCATCCCCAGCTTCCACGTCTTGGGCAGCAGAGAGGTCCACGAGCTACTAGATAGGTAAGATTTACGGGAGGACGAAAAAGTGGGGAAAGCTACCATCTTGGCTGCAGGATGAAGGGCCTGGATACTTTTGAGGATGGTGGCGCCATCGTTGGTGATAATAGTCTCTCCTTTCGAAGTTTGAATCTACAGCCATTTTATAGATCAGCCCGCCTAAAGGAGTGATCAGGGCAACCAAAACATACCATCTTATCCATGCCTCGGGGGCCCAATGATGTTCGGACAGCATCACTGATGGCTTCATCAAGTTTGTATCAGTATCCGTAGCTCCTGGCAGCGGGAATAAGTCCAACCTTTGGCTGCAACCATGTTCGACAACCGCAGCTCCATAGGCTTGCCCTGCAACACGCGTTAAGGCAACTGATCATCTCGTCTGATATTTAACAAAGCTTACCTTGTCTTTAAAAGCGGCATTAGAGCCAGACAGGTTCTTTGTGACGCCCTGTTGAGCCTGTGTAGGTTGCGTTGAGGCCATGAAGTGGGGATTCAGGAAAGATAGAAAAGAAATAAAGATTGTCGACAAGGTAAATAGGTCGAATATGATGGACGCGTCCGATACCAAATATGGTGGGAGGTACGTCACAGATGTGACGGGTCGGATTGCGCGTTCATAATTACGAGCGTTCCTTCCTGTCCTCCTCGCTTCCTTCCCTCAACTTCTTGTCATAAACATGGACTTTGTATGTCTTTCATTGCTTACTGATTAAACGTGAATGCTAACTCGTGCTCAGATTGGCGGTCCGAATGGGCCTAATGGCCTACTTGCTCAGTTTGCTGGGTACAGCGCTCTACTCTGCCCTCTTATATCGTTATTAATGTCCGAGTAGTGGTTTTCCCGGTGCATATGGTCTTGGAAGAACGCACAGAAACCCAAGATCCTACGATGAATATCTCAAGGCATATAGCGTAGCCATGCTCCCAGGCAGACAGCGAGATAATGTTTCTTACGGTGGCAAAAGTACGCCGTGTCACCCGTTCCCCTTCCGACTCCTTCGTTGACCCCTTCTATAGTTATCATGCCACCATCTGCCCTTGCAAGTCTAACCAGCCTCGAAATTGAATCGCCGTGGACATTCCAACTCCGGAACCCAAGCAATCCAGCAGCATCCACGCACGCCGGTGTCCTTGAATTCATTGCAGAGGAGGGTGTCGTGCATCTGCCATACTGGATGATGAAAACTCTTCGACTCGAAGAGGGTGATCCCATCCGTATCACCGGAACTGAACTCCCCAAGGGCAAGTTTGTCAAACTACAAGCTCAGACAGTGCATTTCTTGGAGATTTCAGACCCCAAGGCGGTGTATGTACAACAGTATATTCTGTTACAATTACACTCAGAATGACTCGTTAGACTCGAACAAGCGCTGCGCAACTTCTCAGCGCTAACACAAGGTGATATCATCGAGATCTGCTACAATTCTATTGTCTTCGGTCTGCTCGTAATGGAAACGAAACCTGGAGGTGAAGGTATCAGTGTCTTGGATACGGATCTTGAAGTCGACTTTGCTGCTCCTGTTGGCTATGTTGAGCCCGAACGTCCGAAGGCAGCTCCTCCGTCCACCATGGCCTCCAAACTCAAGATCGACCTGAACTCCCACTCTCCCGGTTCGTCGAGACCTGGATCCTCCATGGCTGGTGCATTCGCTGGCACGAGCACGGGTCAGACGGCCGTGAGCAAGGGTGGTGATCATTGGGAGAGTTTCAAGGGCAAGGGTGAAACCCTGGCAGGTAGGAAGACGAAAGGAAAGGGCATCAGTCACAGAAAAGCCGAAGAGGTGGCAGAGGGCAGCAAGATCTATCGTACCGAGTACGTGCATCTGATAACCATACCCGTAGAAATAACCAACTGAACCTCTCAGCAAACGACGTATCGTGAACAACGACATGCTGGAGTCGGAAAACAAAGTCCCAGCCGCATTGAACTTGCCTTTTGGTCAACTCTTCTTCGGTTTCAACGTTACACCGTATACGCCTCCGTCTCCACCTCCCGGTTCTCCTGAGCTGGGTTCAAAGGTTAGCTTCACTCTTCTCAGTTCAATCCTAGAATTCTAAGTGCGCCTCTTCTTAACCGATAGTCGCCTCCCCAGTCGTTCGGTGGTGCTGGTCGAACGCTCACCGGCCGGACACTTGATACATCACAACCCTCATCATCGGAAAAGGGCAAAGAGAAGGCCACGACAAGCTCACATAACTGGGGCAGTGGTGGCCAGGCCCTTGGCTCAAAGAACGTTGCTGTTGGTGTCGGTGGCGCATCCGTCCCGAAGCCACGGAACCGCAACAAGAAAGAACCACCAAAAGAGCGGAGTCCCACGCCTGATTTTGGCGTCGATGATGATGACGACGTGATCATGATCAGCGACGACGAGTGAATATAAGAGGAAGGTCTTAACTAGAACGTCTCCCTTGGATTGTAACCGTGACTTTGGACCACATGTACTACTATTCTTCCATGAATGCACAACTGTATGTATGTGAAACCCGACAACGTACAGAGACCCGTAAGACTTCAGAGGACTTCAGAGCATGACAACACCAATCCCTTTACCGGCTGGGACGTCTCCCTCCGCAACCATACCTGCCAGAGGGGCCGTCCTCCAATTGTAAAGATAGAAATTCAAGAAACCATCACCAGGCCCAAACTACAAGACTTTGTCAGCACAATATCCTCAGCGAAAATTCATTACAATATACCTTGAGATCCTGGAGCACAGGCACGTTATCCATCAACGTCAAAGCATTGAAAACGTCGAACTTGGCATTGTTGGCAATAACGAAGGCATCGTTAATCAAAGCCTGCACACGACGTTTCAATTGCCCGTCTTCCTCTGCGTTCGGTTCGAACGCGACGTCCGTTGCATAGTAGTAAAGATACGCGGCTTCGAGGAAGGGATATTTCTGATTACCGATAACCATCGATGGGAGGGAGTAGAAGGAAAAGAAGTCGGTAATTTGGTGAGTTTCAGGATCCTGCCAAGTAAATTTGAACAACACAGAAAAACGTTCAGCAGGCAAAATGCTTACTTCGACAACATATGCCCATGTTACCTGTCCCTTCCGCCTCCCCGGTCCGCCATCGCCAATGTTCCCCTGCCCCCTCCCGCTTAAGAATTGATGTTGAATTTCATCTACATCGTAGATCGGCACCATCTCAAAGCGTCTCATATATTTTGTGAAGAGACTAGCAATCTGTAGAACATCTTTCTCTTCCATTTCTCGTAGACCTGGGAGGGCTGTCGTTGCGGGTACCGCGTTCAAGCGGATCATCCGAGCTTGTGTCATGTTCCGGGGCACAAAACAGAAACCAATATCCACGAGTTTGGGGACATTCAAAGAACGATGGAAGTACCTATGTAAAAGATGAGGAGACCGGAAGTGAAGTCAATCGAGAGTGCCCAAACCTGCATGTCGATACTGGTGTTGGAACGACGACTCCAGCGGTATAAATCGCTTGGAAGATACCCTTCAGGTGGGTCTGGCGGGTGACCTCTTTGATGAGCATAGGCGCCAATCGTTTTGATCGTAGTCGTTTATGCACGCAGAGGTAGTTGATTTCCGTTGCACTGATCACGCTGTATATGATGATTAGGGAGTATCTCATATGACAATTAAGTGGACACGTACTTCTCGCGGACCCGAAGAGTCACTGGCACACCAGAGATGAATGCCACGAGCTTCTTTGTCGCAGCCACACGAACACCAATATGCCACTCCTTGTGGTAACCTGGAGGCATAAGAGCCCTATAATAGGTGAAACATTTGAGCGTTTGGTGCAAGGCGGTGCATAACCGCGTACCATTGTAGGAACTCTGCGGTGTATTGGAACCTGAAGCTCGCTTGATCATCCTCCACGTAGTTTGCTGACAGTAGATCGTAGACTTCTTTGCACTGAAAAGGCATGTCACTCGAAGCCAGCCACCTGAAGGAGCAAAATTGAACTGACCTGTTTAGGGTCGTTAATATCCAAGATAGTCCATTCAAAATCTTTGTGAAGTGGGTATGGCTCTTGGCGAACTTCTTCCCTCGGCTTCGAAGGTTCAATATATCCATCATCGACAGGAGGTCCCTCGCCTATCATAGCCCGTACATCAGTCATGGTTTTATATTGAGAAAACCGAGGACATGCAGACCAGGTTGTGGCACAGGTTGCGTTCCCCAGAACTGCCCGTATATCCCTACATCAATCTCCAAAAAGTTAGAACAAGTCACCATAACTGACCTTGTGCTCTCCCATATCTTTCTTATTGAATCCCCCAATCCCCGCCTTGCCCTTGGCAACGTCCATGATCTTCAGCTGTTCCAGCACCTCCCTAATATTCTCCACCGTCAAGTCTTCTTCAGGGACGCTTCCCTGCGCCTTGACCTTATTCAACACTTGATTTACAACTTCATCCGGTATCTTGGATTTTCCCTTCAGCGCACTGAGGACCTTAGCTGCCTTGGACTTCTTTTTCTTGATGCTTGAGCCGCTGGCGCCTGCAGAGGACCCTACAACCTGATCAAGGTCGTGCGCTTCGTCCTCGGAATCTGTTTGCTCCTCTTCCTCCTCCTCGTGCTCCTGCGCAGGAGGAACGTCCGTATCCGGTTCCTTTGACATGTCCCTTGATGCCATGAGTGGTGTACGCGTCGGGGCGTATGGGGTGTGGGTACTAATGGATGTTAAAGATTAACAGCCTTAATTGCGTCACACACACGTGCTTGGAAGAGTCGATCGTTGATAACAGATAATCTTTAACTACTTTCTAGATTGTTGAAACAAAGCATCAACCAATCAAGATGTATCGAGTTTCATTGTGCTTGTACATGGCAGTGTAGGATAGGAGCTATCAACGCGTGTTGTTCATCCATAGCGCTAGAAGGACGATACAGGATAATACGCTAGGCCGGTTATCAATTATGTTATAGACCTGTCTATTGGGGATCGGATATAGAATAATGAACTGTGATACAAGCGGTCGATATGATAAAATTTGAAATGCGCGCATATACGATGGAGAGGCGGGCTGTAGGACAACGATGCACGAGCGGTCCCAGTGGACGAAGGATCGAGACACGATGCAATTTATGATGGATAGATACCGGACCCAGAATGATGGAAAGCTGCAGAGCACGCGGGGTTCAAAGGCGAGGGACAGGTCCAGGGCCAAGGTTGAAATACAGCCGGTTCGTCCCATCGCCCATCTTCACTGCTCGAATACCTTGAAAGCGACGATGTCCGCCGACGACATCCGATCTCCTGAACGGACCTTTGATTGCAACTTCAAATATAGCGTCGAATCCATCCTTGATTCGTTCTTTGTGAGCATCCTCCAATAGTTTGATGTTCTGTGGTGTGGAACGGATAAATTTGAGATCTTCCTCCGTCAAGGGTGTATTCAAATATGTATATATCGCCTCGAGAAGGTCCAAGACAGTGGGATCCTTTGATACTTGCACAGGTCCCCATTTACGCATATAACAGGCGAGAACGGCATGGTCAGTCCACAGCTCAAATTGCTCGACAGCCTTTTCCGTAGCAGGAACACTCAGGTCCGGTTTCACTATCGCAAGGCGTTCTGTGCGAGTCATGGACGCAGAAGGTGGACGAGTGATGTCCCAGATAATTCCAGAGCATGTTGATGTCCAGGTATGGTGCCATCGTAGTTGACGATGTAGTGCAATATCCGAGGGATATTCAACGAAGCGCTTCCACGCCGCGGTGCTAGAGTGACCTCGTGCACAAGTCGAGAAGCATGGTTGAGAACTCCCAGAGTTAGACGTAGAACACGGCGTGCTTTGAGGAGATGAACTGTATGAGTAGACGGGCACATGGCGCCATGTTGTGCCCATAGGCGAGCCACAAGGAGGGGGGTAGTACCCCGGATAGCAATAGCCTGGACTTGAGTGGACATAACCAGGAAAAGAGGGACGCCGATATTGGGGGTGATGTACGAAAGGGATTTCCCTCTCATCGACCCTTACGAAGCCATTGCACAACACAGTTGTATATTCATCAGCTTGTACTCCGTGTAAGTGATCATACGGCGGGGTCATGTAGCAAGGCGAGTTTACCGGGCTTGAAATTCCTTGGGTTCTGAAACATGCGCGACGACAGCCGGATAGAGTCCTTGAGTAGATGACAGGGATAGGAGAGAAGATGTAGAAGTGGGTCGTCCTTCCGCCAAATTATAGCCAGCCTCTCCTTCTATTTCGGGGTGCTGTTAAACATGACAGTCAGACAATGTGTTCGCGGAGAAATTCGTCAGCCAGGAAAGCCTTGCAGTGATTGTCTCAGGCAAACCATCACATCAATCCAGCCCGAAAACAGGACTGCTATTTTTGATTGATCCATCTGATCGAAGCGATCCTCTCGATAAAGGCTGCACGAGCTCAAAGTACAACAAGCGGGCGTGAATGTTGTTCAAAGTCACAATACTTACAACACGCGACAAGCCCGTGGATACATGGCTATACTTGATATTCCACTAATATAGCCAACGACCTAGTTAATAGTGACCTTCTTCGGTGTGTCTCCCGGAGAGGCCTTGGGGAAGGTGACGGTGAGGATGCCATTATCCATGCGGGCCCTGATTTGGTCATCCTATAAATAAACGCGGTGACGTCAGATCTCGGAGGGGGCAAGCATATACGGAATCCGGATACAGTTGTCTCCCATATAACCCATACCCCTTATAACCCATACTCTCATATAACCCATAGAAATTTCTTTCCACCAAGTTGGTTCGCGGGGAATTTTGACCCATAACCCATAACTCCCTCGAACCCCGTAACCCATAGGTCCTTTAGGACAAAAACCCATAACGCCGGTTACCATGTATGGCAACAACCCATGTTAGGAGTGTAACATTTCACTTTTGAATCGTACTGAGCGGCCAACAGTAATAGTACAGTAAATGAATAAAAATTTTTAACAACCAACTTTTGCTTCGACTATGTCTGCTTCGCTTGTTCAGACATTGGAAAAGGGTTTGCGTGTCCTCAAGCGGAAAGTACATGCACAAAAGACACTCCTTCAAGCTCGACTCGCACAGGGCAAGCAGATCTCTGAAGAAGAAGAATGTTGGCTTGACAGATGAGTTGGATGAAGAGGGCATCTTTGCAGCTGTCATGGAATCATTTGCGGCACGGGAGAACAGCGAAATCAACGGCGGTGATGACGACGACGACGATGATGACTCAGTTGATGATCTGCCTCCGCCACCCAGGACCTTCTTCAAGCGTCGGCTTTGTTGAATAGGTACCTTGCAATGACTGATCTCCCATTCTCTCGTCAAATGGAGCACAACCTTGTCTTATTTAATCGAGAGCTTCGTTTGAAACAAGTGGCTTCCTTGAAAGACACTCGCATTGATGATTACTTCACACGTAAAAGTGTTCCCTAATCACTACTCCCTTACTTCCATAGTACCTCTCTGTGGAATAGCTCCTATAGCTTCTAGATAACCATCGAGTATTTTCTCTTTAATTTCCGCAATATATTTTTTGAACTCCCTTATAAGCCATACTCTCTCATAACCCATAGGTCGGCCATGTCACCAAGTGCTATGGGTTATGAGGGAGACGACTGTAGCTCTGATTTCCATTATTTCCACTTTATTGGTGTTTCCCAGTTTTGTTGAACGGCTATAAGAAACGCGCCGCCTTTCCGAGGGATGGAACGGCTTTACATACAAGACCGGGGTTCTCACCAGCTTTGTCGCATCCGAGATCACATTAGGCGGAACAAGTGGATTGATCACACGAGACAATCATTCAAGATGCAGCGGAGTACATTCATTGGCACATGATTGTCAAGTAACTACTGTCTGAGTACCAAAAGCATAGAATACACGTTAATCATGACTGTTTGTGATATCAACTACCAATCCCTAGAGCTCCCCGCTTAGAGAAGTGCAATCCTCTTCGGCGCAAGCTCCGGAGAAGTCTTGGGGAAGGTAACAGTCAAAACGCCGTTCTCCATCGAAGCCTTGATCTCCTCAGGCTGCTCACGCGAATAGTCAATCAGTCTATTCATAACCGCAGACACGTGAAAAAATATACATACCTTGATCCCCTCGGGAAGCTGGAGTGTCCTGGAGAACTTCCCGAATCGCCTCTCGCGAACTGCATATCCACTCTGGTCGTGAGCAGATGAAATGGTACTTTCACCCGAGACTGTGAGGCGATTGTTCTGCAGCTCGATGTTCACATCCTCCTTCTTCAAGCCAGGGAGCTCGAATGTCGCGGTGACAACATTCTTGTTAGTGTCCTCGTGAAGGTCCATTCTGCACCTTACGGTAAGTTGTCATTCAAGCATTTCGAGAAAAAGAGTACATGCCGAGGTTTCAAGGACCTGATAGAGTTGCTATCGCCTCCGTCAGTGACACGACGTTGGACCTGACCACCATTCGTAAGGCGTTGATTGAAGACATTGAACGCCTCGTCGAAGAAGCGGTCAATGTCGTAGAAGGGCTCGTAGAACCAGACAGAGCCGTTGGACATGTTGGTAAATTAGAGATTAGAGAGCTAGGTAAGAGCGTAGAGTAGAGTTGATTGCTTGAGTCTGCTTGATACTTGTCTGAGGCTCGTAGTACCGAAACCCTCCCTCTTGTAAGTCGGAGGCCCATGTAGCTCGACGTAACCACGGCACGTTCTAGAAGTCACTCCTGCCTTCGGATGAGTAAGCAGGGTGTGGGGCCACCCAATGAGTAGGATTATCTGGAAACCACAGCTTGCTAGAAAAGTCTAGAAAGTTTCCTTGTTTAGCAATCAGAGTCACCTGTCCTTGTTCCAGAACCGTTCACTTTTGGGCGTCCCATGCTACGGTGTTCTTCATTGTGTATTATATTGGGAGACCTAATTGAATTCATAGTTGTCTCGTAACATACCGGTTCATACACAAGGTGCACAGCATTCAAGACAAGCTCTTGGAGTCAGGTGTAATACTACCTTCTTCAGACCCTTTCGCCTTCGCCTTCTCGTCAGGTTGGTTGTCGCTGAAGTTTATCTTCTCAAACCCTTGTACGCCAATTTTGCGTATTGTGACCCAAGCAAAAGGCAAAGAAAGAACAACTGTGCCAGTATTAAAATATTTAATGAATAAAATAATCTCCCACGTACTGAGGCCGACATTTAACCCAATGGATATCCAATCCGTTGTATCGCTGGATTTTATTCCGTATGCGACAGCTTGCCCAGCGCACTCCACACCGCGCAGAGTTCCAGTCATGTAAGACAAGACGATGAAATCATCTGACACTGGTGGTATACTTCAGTTATTCGCCTTGCTAGATATATGTAGGTCAATTGCACTTACTATGACTGATAATCCAATACAAGCTGGTCTGCGTTGCCATTGTCGCCAATTCAAACAAAATGAACAGGGAAAATGTCTTGCCAAACATAGATCCAGAAGTCCAGTCGATCACGGGTTTCTGGTCCTCAAGCTGCTTCGTAACAATTGCTGTCCAAACCCACAACGCGAGGTTCAAAACCATCAAGAAGACGAAGCTCCATCGAGCACGCTGCTTAACTGAGAGCTTCGCATGATCGAGGAAATATCCAATGAGGAATCCACCAGCGATGTCGCCCCATGGCGTCACGAGGGCACAAAGGGCACGGGTGCGGACATTGAAATACTGTGTTTGCAAGGTTCCTGCAATAACTGGTGAAGAGCCAGAAGTAGTAGCGTTTGGAAGAGCATACCTATGTAAGATCCGTAGAACCATGATGTGAAAAAGAGTGGGCACAATAGGAGAATCTTTTGGGTTGAAATTTAATGCATGTAAAATGGAAACAATGGTAAAAACTTACGTCGCGCGAGCTTATGACCTTATAAAATTCATACATAGTTCTAGCCCATCCCATCTTCCGGAAAACGATTTTGACACCGTCCTTCCTCTGTACCTTTTCTGGAGGTGAGAGCAGCAGCGCAATCAATGGTCCAGCGCACATGATTCCGATGATGACAAGGTAGGTCTGAAGAGAAACGCCGCCAGTCGAATCCAGTTTGGCGTTGAGCCCAAAAATGATAGCACCACCAATAACTGGGGCGGCATTGCGCATGAAGACCCAGAGGCCAAGCATACGCCCCCTACGATGGGGCTCGGGATAGGCTGATTTTAAACATATGAATAACATAATCGTCGAGTTCACGCCTGACATACCCACCTGTGATGATTGGACCTTCGACTGCGTACATCAACCCATCTGTCATCCCGGAAACAATCGACCCGAAGAGAAGGAACCATTGCGTCCCATTTTTAGAGTTGAGATAAAGGCTTCCTGCATAACTGATAACAATGAATTTAGCGAGAGTCTGGAGGGGCTAGTCTCTGACTTACATGATATCGCCCACACTCGCGATCTTGCGGCTTGGCATGAGTGTAGGACAGGAAGAGAAGTGACATTGCTTACAAGAAGAGAGATTCTAACGCCAATCTTGCTGACGATAACCCCACCAATGACACATAAGACGGCCATGAAAACTAGGTCCGATAAGAACGTGCTTCTTCCACAATAACGTGAGCGCCTCACCATAACCGGCGGCGGCGGTCGCGTTGGCGTACCAGGGAGTAGCGAGTCCACCAGCACCCAAGGAGCTTAGGGCATTATACATCCCAGGGGCCTAAAAGCGAGTCTAGCTTTTGCAGAGACCGGAAGATAAGCACATACACAGAAGAATACCCCTCCCACAACCAGTACTTGGAAAATGGTACTTCTGAACCAGTGGACTTTGTATAGAGCCATTTCAGCAGGTGGGGCGCTAGCCGGCGACGCCATGGTAGTTCAAGGATAAGAAGAAGCAGGTGCTTTGAATTCATTTTTAAGGCGAGATAAGACACCGCGGGACAGTCCAGCTCCCTGAGGCCGACAGTCCAGTCTAAAAATAGCCAGCTAGACGATTTCAGCTAGAAAAGAACAGAGATTGTCAAGGCCCATCTTGATGATGTGGAGGGCGAACAAGTACAGGCACTTGGCTATTCGTGGCTGGGGCTCCACTTTGAATGTTACGCGTTTGAGGTCCGTTCTTTGGGACTGGAGGGTGGGATGCCTGAAACGAAGGTGGTGTGTTGGAGTGTACTGGATGGAGTAAGGCCGTTGATATCCGACGAATTCGAATTACCACACGGGGTGAGCACGCTGGTGCATATCACAAGGTCGCAAGCCCACCTTGATGCGAGTCGAGAAGGAAGGGGTGGATCCACATTAGGAAAGCGTCACAGGCAATAGTGGCTGTGCAGCAATTGACTGAGCTGGCTGTTTGATGCTGCGTCGGCGCTAAATTAACAGGCCTTGCCATCCTCTACCACCAGGCGTAACTATGCGCCTCCTCTGGTCAGCGGCATCCTTGCTGCTGCTACAATGTATCCTTGCTGCATCTCCTGCTAAACGCTCCTACGATACACATCACTACTATGTTATTGAACACAACCCTCACACTTCCCTGGCATCGCTGGACGATGTCCTGCAAGTGCTCGGCGTAGAACTGGTGGAACAGGCAGGGGAACTAACGAATCACTGGCTAGTCCGCACTCCGAAACAGCTACATGGGCTACATGGCCTATCAACGCGAGAGGAACCTCGAGACCGGGTCCTCGAAACCTTCGAAAACCTTCGAGCAAGGGCAAACTCACCTCTATCAATACGATCGGATGGCGCAGATCACGCGCGAAGGATCGTATCCTCTGTCAAATACCTATCCAGGCAGGAACTACGACAGCGAGTCAAACGTGCCCCGCCACCCTTACGACGACAAGGAGACTCTGACTCTGAATCCCTGTCCCGTGCTGTTGCTTCACGACTAGGCATCCAGGACCCATTATTCAATCAGCAATGGCATCTCGTCAACAACGAGTTCCCGGAGCACATGATGAACGCAACACCCCTGTGGGAGATGGGATTCACCGGGAAGGGGATTATTTCTTCACTGGTGGATGATGGTCTGGATTATACAAGCGAAGATCTCGCAGAAAACTTTGTACGCTCTATGTTTTTCATTTATGAACGTTTTTCTCATTTTTGGCCAGGATGCTGAAGATTCATATGACTTCAACGACCACGAACCACTTCCTACTCCCAAGAACTTCGATGACCACCATGGAACACGATGTGCAGGTCAAGTGGCTGCGCGAAAGAATAATGTATGTGGTGTCGGTATTGCCTACGACTCCAAGGTTGCTGGCGTTCGCATCCTTTCCGGGCCAATTTCAGACGTCGATGAAGCGGCCGCCCTTAACTATGGTTTCCAAAACGTATCCATCTACAGCTGTAGTTGGGGTCCGCCCGACAACGGCCAATCTATGGAAGGTCCCGGGTACCTGATCAAGAAAGCTGTCGTAAATGGCATTAACAACGGTCGGAATGGAAAGGGTTCGATATTTGTCTTCGCTAGCGGCAACGGTGCTGCTTCAGGAGACCAATGCAACTTCGATGGCTATACCAACAGCATATACTCGGTCACCGTGGCGGCTATTGATTACAAGGGCATGCACCCGTATTACTCGGAATCCTGCGCTGCCAATATGATTGTCGCGTACAGTTCTGGTGGCGGACAACATATCGTTAGTGCCCTTCCTTTTTTCTTCTACAAAGCTCTCACGTCTATTTTAAGGTCACAACTGACAAGGGCAAGGACGCTTGTGCCACAACGCATGGAGGCACGTCTGCTGCAGCACCGAATGCCGTAGGCGTCTTCGCTTTGGCTTTGCAGGCTCGGTATGTAGCGTCGATATTGGTGGAAGGTTTGTGCTGACACGGACTCACAGCCCTGACCTCACATGGCGCGACATTCAATACCTTTGCCTTGAGACTGCACGGATTGTTAATCCAGACGATCCAGACTGGGAGAAGACTGCGACGGGTAGACTCTACAGCTACAAATACGGCTATGGGGCCCTCGACGCATATGCCTTCGTCAAAGCCGCTCAGTCATGGTCCCTCGTCAAGCCCCAGACCTGGCTTGCTACCGACACGGTTCGACTTAATGATGGAAAGATGGATAGCCAGGGTAATTTCACTGGTGGACAGTTTATCGGGTCCATGGGGGTTGAGAGCAAGATCACGATCACGAAGCAGATGCTGGATGACAACAACTTTGAGAAGCTCGAGCATATCAACGTCAAAGTGTGGATCCAGCATACCCGACGAGGGGATGTAGAGGTGGAGGTTATTAGTCCTAACGGCATTAAGAGTGTATTAGCTGGGAAGCGTCAGTATGACGCTGCTGAGACTGGCTTTCCTGGGTGGACGTTTATGAGCGTGAAGCATTGGTGAGTTTTATCTTGTAGGTGGCTTTACGGACTGCTCAAACTGTTGCAGGGGCGAAAATCCCGTTGGTGACTGGACAATCCGCGTGTTCGACCAAGACGAGCCCGAAAAGAATAATGGTTCATTCCTAGGGTGGAACATGATTTTATGGGGTTCCGCTATCGATCCACAGAAAACACGAAATTTCGAAGTTCCAAACGTCGAGGACGTTCTCCCACCAACGGAAGCACTCATGCGTCCAATCAATCCCTCACCCACCCAAACCAAACAATACCCGAAACCCACGGCTCACCTCCCAGGTGATAGCGGCACGAAAGAAGGCGAAAACTCCAAACCCGCATTTAGCAGCAAGCCAACCTCAACAGGGATACCAGGCGCGACTGCAACAGGAATTAACCCAACGCCGGATGAAGGCTGGTTCTCCGATATGTCCAACCTCGTCTCGAATCAGAAATGGTTCTTTGGCGCACTGGCACTCGTCATCCTCTTCGGCATCGGGGCCGCTGTGTTTTTCTATCGTCGCAGGAGGAAGCAACATAACAGCGGATACGATCGCGTCGGTAACGAGGAAATGTCCATGGGTACGTTGGATGGTCGACCAGCGAGCACCGGGCGCACGAGGGAATTATATGATGCGTTTGGTGAGGTGTCGGATGATGAGGATGAGTATGCGGATGAGAATACGGGGTTGAGGAGACCACAGGCGCCTGGTCGATCGACGGAAGGAATTGGATTCCATTCCGGTTTCTTGGACGATGAAGACCCTGCGACGACTGGGGGTGTTACCCCTAGACAAGAACATTATCATGACGATAGCTCCTCAGAAGGAGAGGAAGGTGATGAAAATCATCGTGGTGACCCAGGTCGAAGGAACGAAGATGGAAGGCTGATCAGTCCGACTGGCGAGCACAGCTCGAGCACGAGCACAAGTGGAGAGGGAAGCTGGGAATACGCGAGCGCATCAACGGCATAGGATTACTTTAATATCCTAGTTCTCGTTCTCTCTGTATTCCGCATCACTGTTGGATATCTAATACCAGCCCGGAATAATTTACCTTTTTTTCGGTTGTATCTATTACAGATGTAGTTACACTAATCGGCTCGAATATTTTTAGAGCATTCGAGTTCAGGAAACCATATATTATCTATGCTATTTGTCACAACATAGTCGGTGGTAATAGCGGTTCCAAAGTTGATAACACAGCAAGAATTGTCCAGGAAGGAAAAGTAGCCACGAAATGGCAATAATGTTACAGATGGCAGACATACACTATACCGAAAGCTAGCAGCAAATACAAACATGATTCGACGAGAGGTTTCTCAAGCGCGAATGGTATTAAACTGGAGTTTGGCTCCATTGTTGACCAAGAACCAGATGTCCAAGTCCTCGTACTGTTCACGCGAGTATAAGTATCAAGCGGCCCATAAAACAGTGAAGGATACTCACTTGACGAATAGTCTCCATAAGCTGGGCCTCCGTAAAGCCAGCGTTCAGCACCCTCGCACGAATATCGACCATGGAAAGCGTTTCATCATCGTCATCATCATCCGAATCAACATCCATATCTCTCTCCCCTGCCGGTCCTCTACCCATCCTCTTCTGCCTCTTTCTCCTACCCCTCGATCCACCCATACTCTTAATCAACCGGTAAATTTGACTGACAACGGATTTGTCAGGTTCGAATTCCTTCTCGGCATCATCATGCAGACTTTCTTTACTGCATTCCATCAAGCGGAGGGCCTCGTCGATGTCGCTATGTTCGACCGAGTCTGCAAAGCGTAGACGAGCGAGCGCCTGGGCGAGACGAAGGACACCAAGGAGGGTACGGGCGGAGGTGTAGGTGTGGGATTTGTTGGCTTTTTCATCTTCTTTGGACATCTTGCGTAGGCGGACATAAGAATCGACGATGTAGTTTGAGACTTCGGGCGGCACGACTGGCCGTCTTTGGCGAGCCATTGCGATGTAGTGCCTCATAATCGTGGGGTCGATGACCTCATATTCAAGGTCTGGGTGTCGGTTATTCATATGAACATAAGTGACATGTTGAGCAAGGCGTTCGTCATCTTCACGGGTGGGTTTGTCGAGGATTAGGAATAGTAGGTCGAAACGAGATAGAAGAGCAGCTGGAAGATTGATGTTTTCCACTGGCGATACTTTGGTGTTGTATCTACCATACAGAGGGTTGGCAGCAGCGAGAATGGATGTGCGTGCGTTGAGGGTTGTTGAGATACCAGCCTTGGAAATCGAGATGGTTTGTTGCTCCATGACTTCATGGATAGCGGTACGATCGGATTCCTCCATTTTATCAAACTCATCAATGCAGCAGATGCCATTGTCGGCAAGCACAAGAGCACCACCCTCTGTTTTCATATGTAAGTTGATGAAACACATCGAGATTGATTGGATGCGTACCCAAAACCATCTCATCGGTGACTGGGTCTCGCATGACGGCGGCTGTAAGACCAACACCTGAGGAACCTTTACCCGTTGTATAGACACCTCGGGGAGCAATCTTGGAAATATATTTAAGGAGCTGGGACTTTGCAACACCAGGATCACCCATAAGACAGATGTTGATGTCGCCCCTGATTTTCATGCCATCTCCAGTTAGTTTAGTTACACCCCCAACCAGAAGAAGAAGCAGAGCCTTCTTGACATCAAGGTGGCCATAGATTTCAGGCGCTATGCTCATAGCAAATTTATTGTAAATATTTCCGTCACGCTTGAGTTGTTCAATTTTGCGGATGACTTCTGGCGTAACCTCCATGTCGCTGTATTGCTTCTTGAGCTGGTGGATGTAGTGGGCCTCGAGATATGTATCGGTCAGAAGCCCAGCGCGAATGGCTTGGAAACCAGTATATGGAATGGGTAGGAATATGCCTCCAAGGTGCACGACATCTCCGGGGTGCATAGAACGGGTAAGGTTCCCATGGACGTGAATTGTCATAGACCTTGGGATATGGCCAACTGGAACTTGGTCCGCCTGGAGCTGGGATAAGTTCCTGGATAAATCGACAGGGAGATTCTACTCACCATCTCCTGAATTTTGACTTCCTGGAAAGGACTGAATCGACAAGCCCTCGTTTGCATATGAAGGGACCCATGAATGCCATTCTTCTTGCATTCGTTTTGGTTTTCGCAGTCAACGAGGGGCGTGAACGTCTTGTTAACGATGTCTTGAAAGGTCTCCGAACCGCAAACATCGCAGGTATAAGCGTTGACTTGGAGAAGGGGTTTGACCTCTGATACTCGGGTAACAATGCCCCGGACGGTGATGAGACGTCCAAGATAAGAACCTTTGACATCTCGGACAGCAAGCGGAACATCATTTTTTAGTGGCTTAAAGTAGAGGTTACTGGCATGATGGGTAAGTAACGTCATTAAGCTCACGATTAGACTGCCACTCACTATCTCCTCAACAAATGGTCCGGGAACTTTTCTTGTCCACCTTCAATCTGCTCATTCCGCTCCCTGCGTTGATGTAGGATGACATCGATGACTTCATCGTACTCTGAGATATCTTTCGTGGGTTGGGGCATGAGCTCATCGACGACCTCGCAGAAGAGCTGAACATATCGACGCGTGTTGAATCGTATTCGGGAAACAAGATCGCCTGCAGTGGATTGGTGCTGCAAGGATGTCATGAGCATGTATGGGTAATATCCGGGAAACCTTACTTCACTAATGTCCTCCAATTCGATTACTAGCATCTGCTGTTCCCTGTTTGCGATCTTTTGCTACGGGGGGGATGAGCGCGTCGAGACGCGTCAAAAGCGCGTATTTACGCGTACCAGCTGGATCATATATTTGAGCTGACTTGATTCATCTGAATCCGCTTGCTCATTGTCGCGAATGTCAATATCAGCAAAGTTTTGTGCGAGGTCCTTCTCCTGCGATCCCTTGAACTTGGACAGAAAATCCTTGATTTTGTCTGCCAGAGCGTCAGCATGGCTGCAATGAGAGAATAGGGCATGTATGTACCTTTATCGGCCTTGTAATCGACCCCGAGGTCGATGACTGGGAGGGAAGACATGGGTGGGAAGGGTGAGAAGGGTGCTGGTGGGAGACAACAAGTCGGCGTTTGAATTTGTCCTTTACTTCCACACCGTTGTGATCTCGTCTTGTGTCACTTCAATACAATCTTTATCTCAATGAAAAGTACCGTTTACGTCGAAATCTCTTCTCCACCACCCCGCACCAAGCGTATTTCCGAGCCGCTGTCTCCATGCAGAACATCCCAATCCAAGAAGCGTAGGCTGAGCAATCGCGGCAAGGTTCAAATGTCTCAAACCTTCAATCGACGTACTAGTTGTCTCATTCCCAATACCTTAATGTGATTGTACACTCTGCCAGACCATCTTATCAACACCCCCACCGCTTTCTCCGACACTATCAGTTTATGACGGACCTCCATTAGGTGCGACAGAAAACGAGGAAGAAGTTATACAACAAGACCCAAGTATGTTTCTGCCCTCTTCCAAGTCCCCGACACTAATGCGAGTTACAAGCCGTAGTAGATGACTATGTATTGGAAGATACCCAATTGGATGGCGAAGAAGCCGTTTCTGATACAGATGACATCCCAGTTCGTCTGTTGCATGATGTCTCCATTGTTGAACAAGCTTCAGGCGAGATGATTCCATTGGCTCAACTTCTTGAGGTGCAACTTGGCCAAACTGGCAGCTATATTGCAATGGGCAGAGCAAAACCCTGGTTGAAGCAGGTTGAGGACGATGAGGATGATGAGGAGGAAGAATCCGAAGACAATGAAGAGGATGAAGAGGAAGGAACTGAGCAAGATGACGATGACGACGACGCCATGTCAGTTTCTGACGATTCTGAATCGTCCATCCGCATACGGACCTCGCGTATCCTGGAAATGACGTTCTATCATTACGACGGAGGGAAGATGGATCAGTGAGTGTCTAGCTAACATCCATGTCTCAATCGTTTACAGTAAATTTTGACTACAGAAATATATACATTCGTACTAAGGTGGCATGGTACATTCTTGGCAGACCTTCAGCGCTTTATCGGGATTATTTCACACCGTTCTGGACCCAGGTTTATGTCCTACATCTTGCGATCGCCGGAGCGTTGCGGGAAGCCAGGATCACATATGAGGAATTCCTCGAAAACCTACATCGGTTATCTTCCCGTATGAGTCCTGTTGTGTCAGTTAAAACCATCCTCGGACACAAGCTCAGTCAAGATGATGTAGAGCAAGATGACGTTGTGTGTCTCTGCTATATTACCCTCTTGACGTGTTCGTGCTCATTCAGATTACAGAGAGCATTTTTGGCTTCGGCTATATATCCGCTCATCGAAGATTGTGGCTTGAGTCTCAAGCGTTCTCCTCTACTCAAACATTTTACTACCAACGTGTTTGCCCCCGTGGCTTTTTCAACTGCTCAGCGAAATACCCCTCGAGCATCTACTTCAAGGCAGAAGAGTCTGTCTCGGGCACCTGAGCAGGCAAAAGCAACAGTGATCACTCCCATCGTCGGTCAAATTGCAGAACAATTGTTCAACAACCCGTTCCGAGTCGTTGGCGAGCCACAAGAAGCTCATGATGTCGCAGAAGAAATTGCGGATGTCAAAGAACACAATGAAAATCCAACTTCAATCATCTGGGGGATGCCTGCGGCCAACAACCACAATTACTATATCAGTGTCAAAATTGATGGCGTTGAATACCAGGCAAGTGCGCCCATTCTTGAGGTCTGAGGACGGGGTGTTTCTGAACTTGCTCCAGGCCGGAGAAGTTGTGATGGTCATTCCAGGCGAAGATCCGAACAGAGCGCGGGCACAAAACGACAAGACAGCCGCTGCACAGTCCCCAAACCAGTATGGCAATCAGCTCTGGTACGACCAAGTTTACTGCCGTCGTATCATTTGATGTTGAAGATGCAATAGGTTTTGTCAAATATTCTATTTCTTCGAGGAAAAGGGGGAAAGGCTCTTCCATGGCCAATGGTTGGTTCATGGATCCAAGACAATCCTCCAGGAAGCGGCACATTCGAAATCCCTCTATCTCATCAACTCATGTGCAACGAACCCAGTTGCAAGTATCTTTAAAAAGTGTGAAGTTCGGATGTTGGAAGGCGACGCGAAGGAGCCATACGACAATCGGGACCCTAGATCTGAAGACTACCACTGCGGGTGAGAGACATATCATCCCCTGACGTTTCCCGGGCTTATTCTGCTTCCGGTAGATTTCTTTGGGATGAGGAGCATGCAGCTTTTGTCAATCTGCCAACAAAAGAAGAGTACGACATCGCTTTTCAGACGTTACCCTCGCATCGCCCGTGTTTTTCCTGTGGTTTTGAGGCCATGCGAACGCAAGTGTATAAAACCCGACGACTCCGGAACGGTTTTGTCCTGCATAACGTTACCTATCACCTTCACGAATTCGTTTACATCCGGCCGTCCAACCCAGACAACAATCTCCTTGAAATTGGACAAATAGTGGATACTGACAATGGCGGCCCGGATGATAATCTCAAGATTCAAGTTCGCTACCTTGCACGTTATGACGATTATGTTTGTGTTCAGTTAGACGCTACAAGTCCACAAAGTAGCAAAACCAAAGAATTGATTTGTGACGAGGTAAGGCACAAGGTCGTTTATTTGTTGCCTCTGGCTGAGAGTCTGGCTAGCGACGTCTTTACATGACAGCTCGAATCGGAGAAATTGACCCGGAGCGACTCGACGGTCGATGTTACGTGCGATATCTGCGAAACCAGGAAGAGATCAACAAATGGATCCAGCACAACGACCATTTCTATCTGAATCAAAAGGGTGACTCAAAGCGAGGATTATTTCATATTGAGAAAGACGATTTGGAATTCTGCCATGAGTGCCTAAGCACTCGGGAATGCGACCTTACTCGAGCTGAGGATCTGTTCAACCGGAATGGACCACTTCGGGGACTGGAACTATTTAGTGGTATGTCTGGGCCATACATCTCGGATTTCGGGCCGTAGCTAGATGTGTATGACAGGTGCTGGTGGACTTGGGACGGGGATGGATCTCTCAGGATACGTCGAAATGAAATGGGCAGTCGAATATTCCCCTGCGGCTGCAAAAACCTATGCGTGAGCGTGGCACCTTGGCTTTCAGTTGTTCGGTGTAGCTGACAATAATCATAGACGTAATCATCCCCAGACTAAGGTCTACTGCCAGGACAGTAGCCTGCTGCTGAAACACGCAATTGAGACATATCAAGGCAAGGAACCTCCACCTTTGCTATCGAACGATGGCAAGACAAAGTGTCCAGCCATGCCAAATAAGGATGAAGTCGACTTTATCTTTGGGGGTAAGTCGAGTCAACCCACATTCGACGTCGTTGTCGTGAATGATTTAATAATCTCTAGGACCTCCATGTCAATCTTTCAGTGGAGCGAACCACAACAAGGTAAGTTTACTTCTTGCATAGAGAAGTGTGCCCTGGACTCGTTCGCCATAGCAAGCAGACGACATTCGGTCTACAATGCCCTGCAATATGCTCAGCTACCTCGAGCACTACGGCGCCGACTATCTCCTGCTTGAGAACGTACGCGGCCTCCTGAACCACCCTCTTCTTAGCGAAAAAATCGGACGTGTCCTCTCCGGTGGTATTAAATCGGGCGTCGTCAAGTTCATTATGCGTGCCCTTGTCGCTCTCGGGTACCAAGTTCATTGGAAGCTTCTCCAGGCAGGACAGTACGGGGCGCCACAAAGTCGTGAGCGGGTAATTTTCTGGGCTGCAAAGCGTGGCATTCCGTTGCCGAAGCATCCGGTACCAGTATATGCATGGAAGAGGGGTGTCGGTAATCCGCTTTTACCTATTGGGACGAAGTTGCCACCACCAACGAGAAGTCTTGTCCCTGGTGAAGTACATCAGTGCGCACCGTTGAAACCAATAACCGTTGAGGCTGCTATAGGGGATCTGGTACGTTCCCTCTCGCTCTTGTTCCAACTGAAAATAATTATGCTTATCTCTCCCACTTTTTCAGCCCAAGTTTGACTGGTATGTACATCTTCACAGGCGCATTTATGTAACGTCCGACCCAAACCTCGCGTACAGGATCAATCCACACTCGATTATTGATCAAACCGCTGCTGACAGACAGTTTGATCTCAAACGCTCTCGTGAACTTGGCATCCCTCGGTTCAACGCAGTCTACGACACCCAGGTCTCGAACGAGTTCCACATGTATCCGGGTTATCCGCAGGGCGTTGAATACGGAACAAGACCGCAGAATAGGTTCCAGATCTGGTTGAGGCAAGAAATGGGCGAGAACGAAAAGGTACAAGGTCACTACACAAAACGATTTTCTGGGAGGATTGTTGAGGCGTGAGTATGTTTCTTTTTTATCACCCCTTGTTAGTATTCAGGCTGTTGCATAGGACAACGACGGTACCCCTGGAAGATGGTGCTGATCACAACGGTGAAACTGCTCTTTTGCTTCCGTGTACGTTAATTAATTTAGTTGATCGGGTGTTTTACAGATTTGCCAGCGGTTCTTCAACCCAATTTCAGGCATAATCCCAAGCAAAAGCAATGTATGTATACCATGTACGCTCAAGATCAAACACTACATGCTGATGTATCATGCATAAAGCTTTCTATGGTCGATTATCTCATGATGGCCATTTTGCGTGCACCATGACGCAACTTAACCCCGCGACAAAGAATGCACGACCTTTACATCCTAACGTATGCCCCTTCCTGGCACTTTAGCCTCTTTCCCTTCAAGTACTAATACGTATTTTTTTTTTAGCAACGACGAATGGTCACGATCCGCGAGTGTGCCCGCGCTCAAGGTTTCCCTGACCACTATATTTTCGAGTCCACAAAGACAGGCTCTGGTATCTACGAGGATGTGAGCTTAACATCGCCTCATAGAAATAACTTTTTGACCCTCCTCTGCAGCAAATTC
Source organism: Podaxis mareebaensis (assembly GCA_018524725.1). NCBI lineage: Eukaryota > Fungi > Basidiomycota > Agaricomycetes > Agaricales > Agaricaceae > Podaxis > Podaxis mareebaensis. The sequence goes on along the minus strand of JAEUWP010000562.1, from coordinate 627,083 downwards.
GACAAATTGGAAATGCAGTTCCGGTGCCACTGGCCCTTGCCCTCGGAAAAGAGCTGGGCGTAGCGCTCACGCAGTTATGGCAAGCGAGGCTGGAGGAAAGACAAAGGGAGGGAAGTCCTACACTCTAAGATGCGTCTTACAGAAATGTACATGTATATATTGTTTGAAATTTCTTGGTTTTTTGAGCAACAATTTCGTTTCATCAGTATTAATAATGCAATAAATTAAAAGAGTACTAAAGGAATGACTATCTAGGTAAGTGTTCGAGTTGGCCGACCCTATACTGCACAAATAACAGAAAAGACCAGGAATGGAAGACTACCGTAAAACAATCTTGGGTACTGGAGGAGGTGGATACTCATAAGCAGCACTTGTGGGAGGTCGACTGCTGACGCTAGAAGATCTGCTAAGAGATGTGCCGAGGGACGATCTACTAGTACTTCTTTGAAGACCGGGGTGGCCTGATTTGATTCTGAGGGAACCGAGTCCGCTGCGGAGGGATGTGAGGCTGGTAGAGCTCGCATTGCGGAGGGCGAGGGTTTGAGTTTGAGTGCGACGAAGGTGTTCGTCGATACGCCACATGCCACGAATGAACCCTTCAAGATCGAGAGAGCCCGTTCCTTCGGGGTCACATTCGTTCCTACAAAAGCAAGTGATCAGAGAGGGCAAGGAACGGTAGAGAACAATAAACCGACCAGATCTCAGCTAGCTTGGATTTTTCAATCCTCGAACGAGACCATATGGCCTTTACAATTGATGCCTCAAGACGATCGTCCGGTCCAACAGTCTCGTCAACCTGTATTTCCTTCTCCTTTTCCTTACCTCCCTCATCATCATTCAATAATTCCTCAGGTGAGGCAGTGATGAGATCAACCGAGAGTCCACGCCATCCAGCAGCCTGTCTCGTGCGCTTTGCCTCGGTATGTGAGAGCCGTTGCGGTTTCTTTGCCGCAACAATCTCTGCACGTCGTCGTTGGATGATATTTGCGTTGAATACGGCATGATAACGTTTACGCGCGGCCGAGGGGACGGGTGTAGGTCGCTTAGTCTTGGCGATAATAACAGGGGATGGTGTTGATGGGGGTGGGAGGGGCAGGGTAGTCACGAGAGTAGGAGTTTGGACACTGCTGCTGCTGCGTCTGGATTGAGAGGAACTAGTTGAGCTTTGGATGGATGAGCGGTCGGATGCACGGGAGGGAGGCGGCGGTGGGACCCTGCGAGGAACGTAAGGAAGAGGGGTCTGAGTTGGAGTTGTTTGTGATTGGGCCGACCGCGGCGGAGGGGATGGGATGCTGTTGTTGTTGCTGCTGCTGTTGCTAAGATTCGAAGGGCGTTGTGGAAGGGGTGGTGGGATAGAAATCTCTTCAAAAGACTCTGTGAGACTGGAGGGACTAGGAGGAGCTTTGTCAATCGGATACGTCGCGATCATGTTAGCAACAGAGTTGGGTGTGTCTGGGTCCGTGTCGGACGACAGCGAGACCGAGTGGAAAGATGAGACGGACGACGCAGGGACATGGTTTCCCTTCCGTCCGTTTTCTCCGTTCACAGCTTCAACACCTCCGAGTGGGGGGTAGAGCAGAGAGGTGTCGCTGTCTTGCGTACTCCTACGTGGCGGCAATGGTGGTCTCTTTTTGGTCCCATTTTTATTCTTCACCTGGAGGGCTGGCGGCTTCGGCTTGGGTTTGGGCTTGGGTTTAGGCGGAGAGTCGAGCTGGACTTGGGGAACTGGGGGCATGTCATCGAGGACCCAGTCGTGGAGATCGATGAGAGAGGTCTTGTGGGCGAGAGAGGGCTTCTGGGGGGATGGTGGGCGTGCATTTGGGTGGGGTGCTTGAGCCTCAAAGGCGGCGATGCGGGACTGGATGGCGGTCGACGGCATACGCTTTGGGGAGTCTTGGGTAGTAGATCAACGCTGCATTCTCTTCGTTTTCAAACTCCGCACCTCTCCATCCTCATCCACCCATGTCCGACCTCTACGCCGTCGCAGGCATGTAGTCCTTCTCTACCCTCCTACCACCTTCTTTACCCATTCTTCAGACTTCTGCCTCATTCCCATGGGCACCGCAGAGCCCTCTGTCCGCTCACTTCCCTCCCTGCTTCGCGCCTGCCCCTGACGCATCCCTACTTAGGTCGCAGAATACATTGCAGAGTGCCATCGCGTCCTTGAGAAATCAGGCCTCACCTTCAAGGTTTCTCCCATCCACCTCTATGCTTCTTGATGCACCCTCACTTTATTTCTCAAGATGCAGTAAGCTTTTCTCCCATCATACTTATATCCTCCTCAAATCCATCCACCCAAAGTGGTTACGGCACCAATCTTGGTATCTATCTTTCCCTCCCTATATTCTCGCTCACACTGACATCATACATCATTAGAAGGCCCTTGGTCTCAAGTCTCCCAGGCTATCCACGATTGTCATGCCGCCGTCCACGCCAAAGGCGCTCCCCGCATCGCGACCGACATCCGCATCGGCACTCGCGTCGACCGCAATATCGAACCAGGCACAGGCAACGATGGGAAAGTAAAGCGCGTCGAAGATATTCTCGCCAAGGACAAGTCCCAGTAATGCCCTATATCATCGTAGAAACACAAATGTCATTATTACCACTAAACATGTAAAATGCGTCTATCGAGAACACAAGAAATTGCAACCAATGCAGAGGTATATATGTCCATCTCAAATCCCTCTCACAGGTCCCTCTCGTCTCCCATATATCTGCGCAAGCAACGCCAAAACTCCACCATCCTCCAAGAACTCTTCACCATCCTCATCCTGCCCTCCATCCTGCCCATCCCCATACCCCATTCTCTCCCTTTTCGCTCCATCCACATACGACTCTCCAAGTCCCAGCCCACTCCCTCCAATCAATCCATCTTCATTAGCAATCTCACTCTCACCACCACCCTTCTTCTCACTCTCACCCTCAGGCACAACTGCCGCATCAACTTGTGAATCCTCCAACACAACAGTCTTGGCCAAATCTGCCGCCCTCGCAGCACTATACACCGACGCCGCACCAAGTCCAGCAGTTGACCCAGCCAACAACATAGACGTACCCATTCCTTTCCTCCTCGCAGCAGCCATGTTCTGACTCTGCTTCAGTGCCCAATCATACTCCTGCGCCTTTTCCGCCAATGTCTTCCCTCCTCCGCTCGCACCCTCCTCACCAGGCAGATGTATCGACACCGACGACGAAAGCCCAACATGTGGTGGCGGCGGCGAAGTGACAAAGTGTACATGATCATTGAAAGGTCCTGGGATAGGTTGATGCGGCGGCTGTGTTGCAAAGTGTCTCCGGCGGTACAGATTTGAGATATTATGTGGATCGCGAGGGTTGAAAGGAAGTGCACTACCTGCCGTACCAGTTGCGGCCAGGTCTGCCATTCGACTTAGATACAGTGAGCCGGAAGGATCGGTAGGGTTCCAATCGGGATTGGCGGCCTACAAAAAAACACTTGTTAAGTATCGGATGTTCTTGCTGGGCTCAAGTGAATGTCCATACCTTGAAATTCAAGAAACTCTTCTCCATCTTTCCTTCATTGGAAATCATCTTTTTGTCATTCGCTGGCGTTGGCGCACCAAACTGTACCACAGAGGTTAACACTTGTCCAACTCGTAGAGTGCACCCAACGTACCTTGACATTCCCATGCCTCTCAAAGTTGAACTCTGCAAAACTACACACATAACCCCTTCCATCCACATGCACCGAAAACTCGCGGAAAAAGTCAATGATTGCCGGCGCACAATTCGGCAACGAGAACCATAGCACGAACGGCGTAAGCACAACTGACACCAGCTCCTGCGCGAAAATTAAGACCTTCATCGCGAAGAGCTCTCCGAATTCTTGGTGGACCTAGGAGAATCACACCAATTAGTCCTCGTGCCGTGACAGGGTGGACGTTACTTGCCTTCTTGCTATGCAGCTGTCCTTTCCACTCTTCAGGCATGTAATGCGTGTAAGTGATCACTTCCGTTATCAGCAACTCCGGGTCGAATACCCTGTTTTCTTCCGGAATCATTCCCCTCGCCACCGTCAAGATACCACCAAACAAAGCCAGGTAGAACGCAACAGTTCTGTGAGGTGTGATTTCGAATTTGAGAACGAGATCTGGGTCGATGACTGAGGCGAGGACAAGAACAGCGGTGAAAGCTCCAGCGACGAAGGATACGAATCTAGATAGCGTTTGTCAGTAGAGCAGAGACGAATCAAGCATAGCCGGAATACCTCATGATGAGAGATATCTTTTCGTTTGGGAATTGTCCGATGTAGATGTTCGCAATGGGGTAGCTCTCGTCTAACCGCCGCGTGAAGAAATGTGGTAGCTCGTTGAATTCGCGGAACTTCCACTTGGCGTATGACGTATATCTCCGTCCACCAATGGATGAAGGGTCTTTGCGATATTCCTATGTGCACCAAACCGTCAATATGGCCACGAAAAAAGACGTACAAGATGCTCACCTCGAAATATCGGAAGAAAGAATACATGATCAAATATAATACAATGAACGGCGCAAAAATGGCGTTCAAAATACCCATGAAGATGAACCTCCGACGCAACCTAGCCATCCCATTCATTAAATCCATTCCGACAAAATACGACGAAAAAGCCTCACCCTTCAATAAGTACTACCCTATTCTTACTCTTCAAAAACACCTTCCTCACCCTCCCATGATGGTCGAACAAATAATCCATCAAACAAAACCTCAAATTCCACTCCAGTGCCTGCGTTAACACCTTTCCCTTTCCCTTTTCCTCCGGCACGAACCTCCTCAGTGGTTTTAGCAATGGCACACGCAAATCCAAAAGCTCTTTATTAAACAGGGCAATGAGGTAGTTCTCCTGTCGCATGATCCGGTTCGCGATGTCATGTGCGTCGAGTTTGGCCGTCGTTGTGTCGTTGGTCCCGCGTGCATTCTTTGAGGAGAGGGCAGTGATAGGGTTTTCTTCACGGATCGCGCCTATGCGTCGGACTACCTCTGGCCAGGAGATTGTTTGGATGTCGGCCTAGAAGGTTTAAGTAAAATGAAGGGAACATGATTGGGTTGTGCAACTTACGTCGGGTATCTTGAGGAGGTGCGTGTAAAAGTTGTACATATCGATGAGGCGGTGGATGTCTAGGATGAACGAGATGATTTGCCAGATGTAGAATGCGAGAAAAAGGAGGAAGAAGAGGAATGTTAGTCCCGAAAACCTGCAAAGAAAAGTCATGAGCACTAGAAAAGAGACAAGGGAAAGGCACATACTTGGACACGCATTTATCAACAACAACTTCAGAAAGACCTGTTGCACTTTCATGCCGTAGCTTCGAATAATCGACACATCCCAGCAAGAACGTCGAGAATCCGATAACGAAGCCCACTGTCCTGTCACAAAATACGTCAGCACACAAGATAACCAAAAGCCCAAAAGGCAGGAACCAACAGTAAATTCAGGCCCCTTGCAAGGGCAATACTATAGATCCCCTTCCCCTCATAATAGTAATAGACCTCTTGCAAGAAAGCATCCAAGTTATACACATTGACCCAATTCCACAATGCGCGTTCATATGCATCCAATCCTCTCATGGTGCCTTTTGCCTGCCGCCTTCCACCTCCCGCCCCATTACTCTCCCCAGAATTAGAAGCGCCCGACGCATAAAGCACCGCCCGGTGTTCCTCTTCATCCAGTTCGGAAGGTCTCGGTGGGATATTCAAGTTCTTGTCCTGCACGGAGATCGGGAGTATAGGTCCTGTCGGAGGTATCTTCCTCCCAGCAACAGAATACAACGGTTGACCACGCTGCTGGCCTGCAGGAGTAGTCGTAGTATCTGAAGTTTTGGCTTTACCCTTCCCTTTCGCCTTGGAGGATGACGCAGCCTTGCTGAATGCAGCATTCACTCTCGAAGTCGGGGTTTCGATTATAAAACTCTGCGGCACCTCGTCGTCTGATGAGTCCTCCCTCTTATCTTCACCGTCTTGTTTGATATTCGGTCGTAGAGTATTCGTCTCCGGAGCACCTGCGTCCCAAGATACCTTCCTCTCTTTCTCCTTCCCCTTTGTCCTCCCACTCGTGTTGGTATTCGTATTCGCAGCTTTACTAGTGCCAGAGCCGCTCCCTCGACTCCGCCCACCAGATCCGAGATCCTGTTCTTCGAGCTCGTTCTCCTCTTCTACGGGCGACTGGTCAGCGCGTATGTACCCTTGGTAAGTACGCGACGTCATGGGGTTGATCATATTGAGGAATGGCCGGGAACTAGACAATGATGCTCCAAGGGTACGTGAGCTGGCCATGTTATTGGAGTCGCGGGTATACCGCGAGGCGCGGCCTGGAGATGCGGGCATGGTAGTTGTGGTGAAGAGTGGGTAGGTCGATCGAAGCAGTTAAGCTGGGATCCTTATTTGGATTTAGAGATGGATCAGAATGGCAACTTTGCTATTCCGTCAACCTGTCCACTCGTGACTCCGCCCACTTTATTCCCTTCGCCTCCGAGCCTGCGCGCTTGAGCGCCTGCTGTCTGCCTCATCACCTCAGTCACACGAGATATTTCAAATTCCATGTACATAATACAGCTTTTTATATACTTTCCTTTCTTTGACTATTCTTCCCTCCTAGTGACCGTTCACAGCCTTCAGTACTACAACATCCAAGCTGCTCGCCGCATTCAGAACGGCCTTGATACCCGACGCTGTGATATCCGTATCAGTCCCAATACCCCATGCAAACCTCTTCTTCTGTCCAGGTGCCTCATACACCAGTTCCACATACGACGCAGCTACCACTTCCGTACCCTCACCAATCGAGTGCTCGGAATACTCCCTAATTGCTAGCGTACCGCTGATCTGCTGGTGCAGAGCAGCAAGGGTGGATGACAGAGGTCCGTTACCCTCCCCGCTGACTGTACGCTTCTCACCAGCGAAGAGGAACTCCCCGTTCAGTTGACGACGCGTAGCATCGATGTGTTCCAGTTTGAAGGATGCCAATTCGTACTTGGATGGCACGCCAAAGTAGTATATCTTTTGGAAGAGGCTAATGAGGTCGTCGTACGAAATCTCGGACTCCCTGTCGCGTGCATAACGCTGTACGACTTCGAAGAACGCAGCCTGGAATCTGCGCGGGAGTTCGAGGCCAAGAGCATTGACGATGGCACTTGCAATATCAGCTTGTGCCGAAGTAGCACCGAAGCCAACATTCAACTTCAATTCTGGCAATGCACGATCACCAATGGCAGAGTTGACTGCGCTCAAAAGCGCACGGAGACCGGAACCAGCGATGTCGGAATCGACGCCAACACCCCACCATGATGTAGTGGACTTGCGATCATCAGCGGGCACAACCTCGACGTAGGACGCAGCTTTGGCTTCTTTGCCCTCTCCGACGGCGTGCTCGGTATACTCGCGGATCGTGAGGTCGATCTTAAGGTGTGTGCGGAGGGCGTCCAAGAGGGCAGATAGAGGACCGTTACCATCCCCACGAACGACCCGATAAACCCCGTCAACAAGCAAAGTACCGTCGAAGTGACGTCGCTCATCACGTTGGTCAGCGCTTTCATCATCTCCAGGATCAGCAGTAGGCTCCGCCGAAATCTTGAAGTTTCGGAGGGCCAAACGACCTTGGTACTTGGGTCCACCAAAGTGGTATGTAGAGCGGAACGCTGTAGTGATGTCCTCCACCATCATCTCGCGTGCCTCGCGGTCCGAGATCGCCTGGATAACCTGGTAGAACGCGATTTGCATCTTGCGAGGAAGGTCCAAGCCCAAGTGCTGCTTGATAAGGTAGGCAATACCACCCTTTCCGGACTGAGAATTGACGCGGATGACGGCTTCGTATGTCTGACCCAGGTCGGCGGGATCGATTGGGAGGTAGGGCATGTCCCAGTATTTGGGCTCGCCCTTGGCCTTGGCCTCGGCATGTCGAATCTTCTGCGCCTCGAAGCCTTTCTTGATAGCGTCTTGGTGTGATCCAGAGAACGCAGTAAAGACAAGCTCTCCAGCGTAAGGGTGGCGGGGGTGGACGGGAAGGTCATTGCATTGGGTAACGGTGTCGATAACGGTTTGGAGGTCGCTGAAATCGAGACCAGGGGAAATGCCTTGGGTATACAAATTCAGAGCGAGGTTTACGAGATCGACGTTGCCTGTCCGTTCTCCATTGCCGAACAAACAACCTTCAATACGATCACCGCCAGCCAAAACACCAAGTTCGGCCGAAGCAATGCCAGTTCCTGTGATAGCCGATTAAATGCGATCAAACATAATAACATGAAAGACCATACCTCGGTCGTTGTGAGGATGCAGACTGACGATGACCTTTTCGCGTTCAGAGATGTGGCTGCAGAAGTACTCGATCTGCGTGGTCCTCATAAGATTGGCGGTCTAAGAATTAATATGGACACCGTACCTGATCCGCATAATGGTTGGGTGGCGAAATCTCCACAGTTGTAGGCAAGTTGAAGATGATACGGTCTTCGCTGGTACCAGCCTTGCCCCACGCTGCCTTGACAGCCTCACAAATCTCAACAGCAAACTCTGGTTCCGTCTGCGAGAAAGTCTCCGGACTATACTCATACTTGAATATTGTCCCGTACTTGGCCGTGCACTCTTCCGTCAACTGCTTCACGAGTTTTGTGTGCTTCACCGCGAGCTCGACGGTTTGTTCCTTCGAATTGCGGAATACGACACTTCGGAACGTAGGTGATGTTGCATTATACATGTGAATAATCGCGTGTTTGCATCCCGCGACGGCATCGATCGTTCTTCTGATCAGGTCCTCTCTTGCCGGCGTCAAAACCTAATTTCTATCCGTCAGCACGACACAAAAAACAGGCGTGCAGGAGCAAAATTTCGTATCATACCTGAATCCAGACATCATCGGGGATTTCATTGTTCTCAATGAGACCCCTGACGAAGCCGAAGTCGGTATCACTAGCTGAAGGGTATGCCACTTCAATCTGCTTCACACCACACTTGACCAATTGACGGAAGAAGGTAGTCTTTTGTTCAATAGTCATTGGATTCGCGAGAGCTTGATTACCATCACGTAGATCGGTCGACAACCAGATAGGTGCTTTTGTGAACGTTTTGGAAGGCCATTGGCGGTTTGGGAGGTTGATGGGTTTGTACGGACGGTACTTTTGTGAGGGATCAGCCCTAAGGGAGGCAGCAGTACGTCAGCAAAAGTCAGAACACGCAGCGAAGAGCGTACAGCATAGGCATGGTGGATGACTGGAAGAAGAGGTAAGAAGTAAAAACTTCGAGGGTTACATTAGAACATAGTGAATTGATGAATTTATAAATGGATATTGAAGGACGCACATGACTCGCCTTGACTCAGATCATCTGATCTGCAGATTCCACTTCCACTTTCTCCTTCTCTATACTACCCCTCCAGCACGCGATCTCGCAAGATGGCCCTTACGCTCTCCTCAAAACAGTCCCCCTTTCCCTTCTCAACCATCGCCATCGCCGCATACACCGGCAAGGCAAATGTCGTCTTCGACGAGACCATCTCTGCGGTCACTTTGAACCTCGACGGGAGCACATACACAGATGAACATGATATCGTCCAGGCCATTGCGAAGGAGGCAAACCTCGCAGACGACAGTTCTCGAGTCCGTCTATACTTAACTGCTCAAATACACCCTCACTCATACATATCTGCCAGACTCCGGCGTACTTCACCCTCGCAAAGACACTAAAGACGGCCACTGCCCTTCCTGAAATCAACACAGCCCTCGATCTCCTCGATAACTATCTTGCATACCACACCTTTCTCGTCGGTCACGAAATCTCCGCATCTGATTGGGCTATTTGGGGCGCTATCAGAGGTCTGTAAATTGACATCATCGCTTGCGGGTTTTTATATCAGCAAATCTTATCTTTTTCCTTAAATAGGCAATGTGAAGGTAGTCGGCCTTCTTAAAAACAATACATTCAAGCATCTTGCGCGTTGGATTGTGCACTTGGAGTCGTTGAACTCGACACAGGCCATTCTTATGGAGCTCGCTAGTGCGAGGGCACAAAAAGCGCGGTCGAACAAGACTGCCGCTGGTTTTGCACTTGGACTTCAGGATGCGAAGGAGGGTCAGGTTGTGACGCGTTTCCCTCCCGAGCCCAGTGGCTACCTGCATATCGGCCATACCAAGGCAGCTATTCTGAACCAATATTTCGCAAAAATGTACAAGGGCAAGTTGATTGTGCGATTCGATGATACCAATCCTTCGAAAGAAAAGGTATGGCTGATCCGTGAATCCGGCTAGAAGACTTTAACCCATTACCCTTAACAGACCGAGTTCGAGGAGACCATTTTGGAGGATTTGAAGCTCCTTGACATCCATGGCGACAAAGTCACTCACACGTCTGACTACTTTGACACGATCTACAACTATGCCATTCAACTCATTAAAGAAGGCAAGGCATATACTGACGACACCGAACAGGCTCAAGTTTGTCTCTACATTTGCTTCACGGGCATTCTCATACTAATCTTCCATTAGATGCGCGAGGAGCGTGGCAAAGGCATTCCATCCAGACATCGAGACGACAGCGTTGAGGACAATCTCAAGCACTTTGCCGAGATGACCGCCGGTACCGAGGAGGGCTTGCGATGGTGTCTGCGTGCCAAGATCAGCGTGGACAATAACAACAAGGCACTTCGAGATCCTGTTATCTATAGGTGCAATACTCTCCCTCACCATCGCACGGGGTATGTGTTCCGTTGAAACCCTGAGGTCCGTTTCTCATGGCTGGGACAGTGACAAGTGGAAGGTCTATCCCACATATGACTTTGCCTGCCCTGTTGTCGACTCTATCGAAGGTGTCACGCACGCCCTCAGGACTAACGAATATCGCGATCGGAACCCCCAGTATCAGTGGATGCTCGAGGCTACCGGGCTTCGCAAAGTCAATATCTGGGACTTCAGTCGCTTGAACTTCATCTACACTCTTTTGTCCAAGCGTAAGCTCCACTGGTTTGTTGATCAAGGTCTCGTTGGCGGGTGGGATGACCCGCGTTTCCCCACCGTTCGAGGTACGTTTCACCGGCACCTGCACAACCACGTTCCCTTCAATATATATCTTCCAGGCATCCGCCGTCGTGGAATGACCGTCGAAGCTTTGACACAGTTCATGCTGTCTCAAGGACCTTCGCAAGCAGTCGTTTCGCTCGAGTGGGATTCTATTTGGACTTTGAACAAGAAGATCATCGATCCCGTCGCGCCTCGGTTCTGGGCCCTTCACAAGGAAAACAGGTACGTGCGTAGCGTACGAGGGATTTCTCGGTCACCGACCTGACATCTTTCAGTGTTCCTGTGACCCTCACAAATGGCCCTGCTACAATCGAAGTGAGGGCATTACCCAAGCACAAGAAGAATCCTGAAGTCGGCGAGAAGAAGACTGTTTACTCCAACAAAATCATTGTCGAGCAGGAGGATGCTGCCTCCTTTGAAGACCAAGAGGAGGTACGTATTAACCTGTATGCCGCGTTGTGCACCGCCGAACAATATCGTCAGATCACTCTCATGGACTGGGGCAATGCTATCGTCCGTCAGAAGCAAGCGGATGCTTCTGGAAAGGTTATCTCACTTGTCATGGACCTCCATCTCGAGGGTGACTTCCGCAAGACGAAGAAGAAAATCACATGGCTTGCTGAGCCCACATCCGAGCATCCTCTTCCTACAGTGACATTAACCGACTTCGACTACCTCATCACGAAGAAGAAACTCGAGGAGGAGGACAACGTTGCGGACTTTGTCACTCCGGTCACCGAGTTCAAGGAGGTCGCATTCGCCGATGCCAACGTCCTCGAGTTGAAGAAGGGCGACATCATTCAATTTGAGAGGAAGGGTTACTACATCTACGATAACGAGAAGGATGGCGTGAGGGAGTTCTTCAAAATCCCGGACGGCCGCGCTGCTGGCATTGCTAGCAAGGCTGCACCTACGTCCAGTACGTCTGCCCCTGCTAAATCCAAAGAGACTACTGCTCCAACGACGAAGATGTATAAGATGGCCTCGATTTATGCTGACGAGGCCGACATACCCGAGGCTGATACGAAGATGTACAAAGTCGGGAGCATTTATACTGCATAGTTGATTGCAAGCCATTTTTGTACCATTAACATAGTCTGCATTTCCAGCTTAACATAGACACGAGGATTGGATATCAGACTAGGGGTTGAAAACAGGCCGATGGTCTGTCATAGTCAACCCGTTCTCCACAAGGTCGACGGCCAGCTTTGCAACATTCCGATGATCAAGCGAGGTCAACTTCCTCACCGCTTCTCTGGCGTCCACCCACTCGGGATCGAAATCTTCATTCGGCATTTGTGTCCCCTGCACCCTCGACGCGGAATTACTAACCACACGCATGAGATACCAAAAAATCAGCTTCACGCTGCCGTCTTTAAGAGCTTTAAATGTGATGGTGATTGGTTCTGTGGACGCGGGCTCAACGTGTGGTTTGAGGCCGGTATAGAGGTCCGGGTTGGGCGCGCGGGTAAGCATAGGGCAGGGGAGAAGCTCGCAAGGATAGCCTGTTTCTTCGAATGTTTCACGAACGGCAGCGCGTTCGATTGGCTCGGAGACGTCTTTACGGCCTTTTGGGAGGACGAAATCACCAGTTCTTTTGTGGCGAAGGATGCAGATTTGGAGGTTGTTTACATTGGAGGCGTGCGATGTGGTTGGTGAGGTGTGGGTTGGTTGTGGATTGGATAATGGTTTGGTTGTTGTTGCGGTTGGCAACGTTGAGGATGAAGATTGACTCGGTTCCTCGGACGAGTCGGAGGGAGGTGCGAGCCTGAATAGGACGCCGCCTGCTGCGATGACGAAATTGTCACTTGAGAATTGGAAAGAGCTGAAGAGTTGTCTTCCATTAGTTGGATTTGAGGAGGTAGGGTTTGGCATTGTGTATGGCGTTACCCAGTGTTGGTAAGGGATTATGAGCGATGGGCGTAGATAGTGGCAATAACGGCATTGATCAAGATAGGGGTCATTCATTCTGACAGCACAATCTTATCCAGCACCTTCCAAGTCTCGACTGGGCCTACGCATTTCGTAACCCAGATTTCGCCAGCCAAGAATCCACCAATCCACTTCCCATCCGCACTCGCACTCGCACGCAATTCGACACCCTCGGCACCAGTAGCAATTAAATTCCTCTCCTTCAACTCTTCATAATATCTATTTCTCTCACCGTTCGCAGCATCTTCGTCATTCACATACACGAGCGACATGTGGGGATACTTTGGCGTACGTGGGCTGACACCCAGCTTTTCATGCACGACTCGATGTAATTCCGTTAAGGATTCATCGAGGTGGACTGCGACATACACCGAGCGGAAGTAGTGGTCGCCTACGTCCACGGATTTGAATTTGACCTGGAATGCGCGTTGAGTTGCGGGCACAGATTCATGGATGGTAGATAGTGGGATTGGCGTGTCGGAGTGAACGGATGCTAGGGTGATGTGGGGCTCGAATGCCGGATAGGTAGTCGATGAGTGAGGTTTGTCTTTACGGATCTCCATGATTTTCTTTAATTCATCGGCCGTGCTGCGTGGGGGCATAATCCAGAGAGTGAAGGCAGCTAAGTGTTGCATGGTTAATTCGTTCGCGACTCGTATATAGTGGATCTTACTGTAAGCCTCATCCATATCGTCGTGTTAAGACAAGGAAGACGGGGTTTCAGAATTCAGTGATGGAAATTCACAGGATCGACGCACACTCCAGGGGAAGCAAGACATGTTTTACAGATCTGGATTAAATGCTACTGATACATACGAACGATAGAAATCGAGTAGAGAGAGAGAAGAAGAAACACAGGGCTTGTTGCGCGGGAGTGTTCAATAAACAGATATGCTTTACGAGTGGGGAGAAAAAAATACGTCCCAACTTCCAAGACAAGTTTGTCTCTTTGTGTCTGGCTAGGCGCTTGAACAGGGTTACTGCCTACACAGCAGCATCTCCTCGAATATCAGTCTGACTCCCATTCAAGCTGACCCAACTGCTGTCGACACCACTATCCCCAGAAACGCTCTCGACATCATGATCCGAAGACGTTTCATCGTGCTCGGGCGATGCGACCTGTGATCCAGCATGAGAATGAACCGAGGTTTGGCTGGCAGTAGTAGAAGCAACCTTGGGTCGGACAACGGTGGTCGCAGTAGCCGGAAGAGGCAACCCGACGGGAGGTTGCCTAAACGGTTGGGTCATAAGGAGGCGATTCCTAACTCCAATTAAGAAGTGAGGGATGTTGAGGAGGACGTCCAACAAGACCGAAGGCAGGTGCGAAGCAACCTTGTACGTATGAGCTTCAAATGGAATTCATGAGTTCGATTATCCCGAATCAACCAAATAACACCTACCACCGGCACCAACAGAAAACCTCTCCCCTCGAATCCAATTCCTAACCTTCCCCAACCCTAGACCAATTCCACAGATCCTATACTCACCCCTCCCACCACTAACAACACTCACAACATTATTGACAAATACCGACACATCCGTCGGCTGCCTAGCTACACCATACCGATTCGTACCTTTAAACACCGCAACAAACGTCTCCCAAGGCGTCCTCCGCTTAACAGGGGCACCGACCACACCCTGCAACACACTCGCAAACGCCGGTCCATAAGTCACCTTCTCCGACGCCGTCCACCCTTCCATCGCCTTCCACGCACTCTCAGCCTCACTCTGCATCTCCCCACCATCCCCCGCCGCCACCGCAACACTAACATCAAACATCCCAACATCAACCACCACAACTCTCAAATTCCTCATCACCTCTGCACCCTTCCCCGATACCCCCGCAGCCCTCACCTCCCTCCTCAACACCTCCACACCTCTCTCCATAGCCGCAGCACTCATCGACCTCACACCAGCAAATGGCAATCCAACTCGGACATCCGTCGCCGGCAAACACACGACAATCGTCTTTTTCACCCCTTGATCGCGCGTGATAGCCGGCCCGGTGCGCAAGAGCGGCAAAAGGGCCTGTATGACCTGCAACGGAGTGATATGTGTCGCTGTCAAGTATGGAAGATATGTTTCTGGGACAGAGACATGTTCGAGCGGGGCAAGAGTCTGAGTTGAGATTTTGTGTGTAGGGAGAGTAAGGAGGGAGATAATAGAATGAATGTACGGGTGTGAGGAGAGGGGCGCGAACGGGTCTCCTGCAGCGTTGATTGGGAATTTGCGAGAGAGAGTAGCAGTCAAGGATCTCAAGAACGCAGGAATCATAAGAGGCTATCCACGTCCACTTATCAGCTCCTGCAACAGACAAGGCAAAGTCCTCATACCTCGTAGGGGTCCAAAACCAAAGCCTTGACATACCCCCGAGTCTGCTGCTCCAACGGCTCAACAGCCTCAGGTGTCGCAACACTAGCAATCACAATATATCCTTTCCTCTCCAGATCCAAAATCAATGGCAGCCCAAAAGGTGAATCGGCGCCCAAAACAACTGGAAATTGAGTGATGAGTCCCGATATAACATTTCGAACGGATCTGCAACTCACCAACCACCTGCCTGCGATCTGTGGATTTCGTTTGTTGCGCGCGCAGGCGTTGGTGGCCTCTCCGTCTAGTGTGGGTGATGCCGTAGCCCACCAACAGACTGGTGCCAACAGCGGATACAACAATCCCGGTCGTCTTCCATGGATGCTTGGCAATCCAGTCTGATGATTTCTCCAACCAGCGGGTCGCAGGGGGTGCAGGAGGTGGTGGTGGGGGAGGCGGCACCTGGAAGTCTCCTAGGCTGGGTATGTGGACCTCTGGGAAAGCTGGGAGTCCAGGACCATAACGCGATATGTCAATCCAGAGGCGATTGGCAACCTCGTGGACGTCGGGCAGTCCATGAGCGACCGCAGAAAGGGAAGAAAAGAAATATTCCTCAACAGAGGCAAGGTACTCCTCAATCTTGTCAAGAGTGTCCATCATGGTCAGTGGTGTCCACCAAAAGTCTGTTTCACTCAGAAGCAGGGCTAAGATCGCCTGCTTATTCGGGAAGGTGGCAAAAGTTTTTCAAAAATCTGACGACGCCAGCAGGATTCGAACCTGCGCCCTCAAAGAGGAACAGATTTCTAATCTGTCGCCGTAACCACTTGGCTATAGCGCCTTGAGGAACTCATTTCCGCGTATCAACCAATACTTTATGGCAACCTTGCTCGTTACAGCATGTCCTCATTGCTGCATTGCTGATCACGGACGGTTTGATTCCTTACCAACAGAACAGGCTCAAGATATACAAGAACTGCTATGAAAAATCTATGCAATGCATTATTAATACTAAGGAATAAAAAGAATTTTATTCGACGGTCACAATCTACACCGGCGAGAGGGACGCTAGCATGGAACCACCTCCAGAAGACCAAGAAATCTAGTTGCCCATCTCTTTTGCGAGTTGCTCAGCCTTAGCCTTAACATCCTCAATTGTACCAGCCTAGAAAAAAATGTGAGTACATACCGCAACACATATCGACTTTAGACATACCATGTAGAAAGCAGACTCAGGAAGAGAGTCGTGTGCGCCAGAGAGAATCTCCTTGAAGGAGCGGATGGTATCCTTGAGAGGAACAAGCTTGCCCTCATAACCGGTGAAGACCTGGGCGACTTGGAAGGGTTGTGACATGAAACGTTGGATCTTACGAGCACGCTCGACCTATGGACCCGGGTGAACCATGTTCACTTTCACCCGAAAGGAAATACTTACAGTGAGCTTGTCCTCCTCAGACAACTCGTCCATACCGAGAATGGCAATGATATCCTGAAGGGACTTGTAGTCCTGGAGGATCTTCTGGACGGCAGTGGCGACCTCGTAGTGCTCCTTGCCGACCTATAACAGACATGTTAGTAATCATCAGGACAATGGCGACGGGCCAGACTTACGATACGGGGGTCAAGCATACGGGACTTGGAGTCAAGGGGGTCGACAGCGGGGTAGATGCCAAGCTCGGCAATACCACGAGACAACACAGTAGTGGCATCCAAGTGAGCGAAAGTGGTGGCGGGAGCAGGGTCAGTCAAATCATCAGCGGGCACGTAGACGGCCTGGACGGAAGTGATAGAACCCTTCTTAGTGGTGGTGATACGTTCTTGCATACCACCCATATCAGTGGAGAGGGTGGGTTGGTAACCGACAGCGGAGGGGATACGACCGAGCAGGGCAGACACCTCGGAACCGGCTTGGGTGAAGCGGAAAATGTTGTCAATGAAGAGCAACACATCTTGACCCTCCTCATCACGGAAGTACTCGGCAATGGTAAGACCGGTGAGGGCGACACGGGCACGGGCACCAGGGGGCTCGTTCATCTGACCGAAGACGAGAGCGACCTTGGAGTCACCCTCGAGGTTGATGACACCGGTCTCAATCATTTCGTGATAGAGATCGTTACCCTCACGGGTACGCTCACCGACACCTGGTAGCTGAGGTTGAGCGGATTACATGTGGCATGGTATTAGGTTAACGCACCGCAGAAAATGGAGAAACCACCATGGGCCTTGGCGACGTTGTTGATGAGTTCCTGAATCAACACAGTCTTGCCGACACCAGCACCACCGAAGAGACCAATCTTGCCACCACGGGCGTAGGGGGCAAGGAGATCGACGACCTTGATACCAGTTTCCAAGACCTCGGCAGTGGTGGACTGGTCGACGAATGCGGGGGGTTCGGCGTGAATCGGAGACATCTTGACACCCTTGATGGGGCCACGCTCGTCAATGGGCTCACCAATAACATTCATGATACGACCCAAAGTTGCCTTTCCGACGGGAATCTGAATGGGAGCACCGGTATCGATGACCTTGGTACCACGGACGAGACCCTCGGTACCGTCCATAGCAATGGTACGGACCGAGTTCTCACCGAGATGGGACGCGACTTCCAAAACGAGGCGACCACCCTGGAAGTCCTGGACCTCGAGGGCATTGAGGATGGGAGGGAGGTTGTCGGTGTCGAATTGGACATCGACGACGGCACCAATGACCGTTTTTACATGGCCGACGGCGCCCTTTGCCTCAGTCGCATAGGTGCGAGCTGGATAAACGCACGTGAAGACGCGCAAAAAATGAGCATGGAGAGGGAGGAGAAGAGAAAATACGAACCAGGAGTGGATGCAGAAGCCCGCTGGGGACGAGCAACCGCGGAACGCTGCTGGGATTGGGAAGGAACGGCGACTCGGGGGAGAAGAGCGGCAGAGGAGAAGAACGCGTTTGTCTGCTTTGCGCTCTTGAAGGCTCTCTTCGAGAGGCGGGCAACGGCACCACGGGAGGTGAGCATGGCGGATTAGAGGATGTGGATTGTGGAAGGAAAGGTAGCGTTCTGCGCCTTCAAATTCCGACACGTAGAAATTAAAGTTCGCACACTCCCGGCTTCCTCCGCTCTCAGCCGCAACCCAGGGTCCCCTCCACTCGGTCTCTTTTATGTCATTCTTATGTTTCCTTCCTCGTTGCTCCCAATGGCCCTAGCAGATATCTCGTAGCCAACCGTATCCTTTCTGTCGCTGCAAGTCCGCCTTTATTTTTGTACAACTCCTAGTAGTACTACATCCAATGCCTGACCAATGATTCTTCTCAATCCAAGCCGAACAGGCGCATTCCGGTGTGGTGACCTTTCGATATCCAAACGTTATGCTAAGACATCACCCACAGGATCAGGACCTCTCCTTGTCGCAGGCCAAGTAAAACCTCGCCGCCAACATCGTAGCCAAATGGTTTTTTTACGTGCCTCTGCGAACAGGGCTCTACCAGGAGTTCTTCTATTGCCTCCTTCCCGAGGACAGCATTGAATATTTATGCCCCGACTATCCTGTCTAATGTCTCTGGACCCTCCTTAACAAGCTCGTGGACGATATTGTGCATCCTGTCGGACGGTAAAAAATAATCATACCTTGCCAAAAAAAAACCTTGGAGCGGCTACCGATAGATATCACCTTGTGGCCGCCCACTCTCCCGTCACTTATAGGTATTCTTGATGCAACTGCGCAACGGTTCATGCAAATCGTCGAGCGGCCCAGTCAACATATTCTTCAGCCACAATGTCGAACATCAAAGTTCAGAATCCCGATTGTTCTATGCCTGCTCTCGAGCGGCACCCTTTCTGCCATTCCAGCAAAACCTTATACTCCATACGGATGACAATGCACCCCCTTCCTGGACTCGCCTTGTTCAATGGACGATGACTTTCCCATCCGAGCCCCCCACCAATATCAACCCGCTATCCTGTTGCCCAAAGCTCAGAGACTTCACTTGTGGTGGTGCTATCAACCGGATGGGACCGCTATCATGCCGCTTTCATCCTCCAAGTCTCGACCGCCTGATCCTTACACACGATACTACACTGTCTGTGACTCCAGGGTCTACGACGAATCGTCAAAACAGCTCTCGTTTCCGCATCAGGCCTTCGCGGTCTCGTCCTGTCGCAATAGCTGGAACGATCTTTCGCCTCTGCTAGCAAAAGCACAAAATTTCTCCCACCTAAGGATTCTCGGATGCAAGCCTGGATCATAACTCCTGATGAGCTTGACACCCCCATCAGGCGAGCTTCTGAATCCTAGCAGCATATATGTGGCATCTAGAAAAGGGATGTGCGACGTGAGATGTATCGACTGTTCCGAAATCGGGTAGATTTACCTGCTTTGACGAGCTCGAATTACGGCGCAGGTTGGATATGCTTGGTTTTCAGCCGAGGATATTAGTTGTGATATATAGTTGGTTTAAGTAGAGCGAGGATAGTAGGGAGTGTAGTAGGGTAGAGCAATGTTTGTATTAGCGACCAGATATGGTGACACATCAATGGATACTAAATGCTATCATACTCAAACGTCCATCAACAAGGCTGCATTACATTCCACATTGATACATCCACGACAGCAACACATCCACTGTTCCCCCGCGCGCATGCAACGATGTCATTGCTCTCAGATAGGCAGAGAGAAGACCTGTAGGTCGCCTTCCACTCTCACCTTCGCGACTGGTAACCCGAGACCACAGGCACAAGTCAATGCTTGACTACCTTTACGCCAACAACTACATGTCCGCCTTCAATGCCCTCAAAGCGGACGCAGGCACAGAATACACCCCAGATCCCAAGGCCAAATACACGGGCCTACTAGAGAAGAAATGGACAAGTGTAATCCGATTACAAAAGAAGGTTCGCAACACCTACACGCCCACTCTTTTGCCTTCTCCGCGAATCCTCATCTACCATGTACTTCCCGGCTGCAGATCATGGATTTGGAAAATCGCAACGCTGCACTACAAGAAGAATTGTCAACATCACCAGCGAAGCGTGCCTCTCAGTCCGATTGGGTTCCTCGCGCCCCAGCTGCCCATGTTCTTACCGGACACCGGTCTCCTATCACTCGAGTTGCCTTTCACCCACAGTACTCATTATTGGCTTCTGCCAGCGAAGACGCAACTGTCAAGATTTGGGACTGGGAGACCGGCGAATTCGAAAGAACGTTGAAGGGGCACACCAAGTCTGTAAATGACGTTGATTTTGATCATAAAGGACATTTACTTGGTAAGCGATATCTTAATGCTGTTTCTAATTGCCCCACTTCTTAACACTTCTAAATAGTTACATGCTCGTCGGACTTGTTCATCAAGATATGGGATTCACAGAACGAGTGGAAGAACACCAAGACCTTCCCGGGTCACGAACATGCGGTCTCTTCTGTGCGCTTCATGCCTGGCGATCAGTACATTATCAGCGCTAGTAGAGACAAGACGATACGGATATTTGACGTTGCATCCACGTGGGTACGAGGTCTTTGCACGCCTCCTCCTAACTAACTTGATCGCAGCCACCAAGTGCGCACAATTTCTGGTCACTCAGAATGGGTTCGATGCGTTACGCCCTCAACTGACGGCAAAATCGTCGCTAGCTCCTCCAAAGACCAAGTAAATGCATACAATATCTATCCCCTTTATGACCGCTGACCCCAATCATATAGACTGTCAGGATATGGGATCCCCTCACAGGAGAACAGAAAGCAGAATTGAGAGGGCATGAGAACGACGTTGAAGTTGTCGTATTTGCTCCAATCGCGGCGTACGCCGCAATTCGCGAACTCGCAGGAATTCCGGTACGTACAAAGATAAACATTCACCCTGCCCGTCCCATAATGCTTGTTCCCTAACCCAACCTTGCCCCAATAGAATACCGAACGCAGCAAGCGCCACGGGTTATATGCCGCCTCCGGCGCCCGCGATAAAACAATCAAGCTCTGGGATACCCAAACAGGACAGTTGCTAAGGAACCTGGTACGCACATTCAGCGGCTCAAGCGGCAAATAAAGTCACCTAACTTCTCAATTCACGCCCCCTGTCATCTATAGCCTGGTCATGACAACTGGGTACGAGCATTAGCTTTCCACCCGTCCGGCAAATACCTCCTCTCCTCCGCCGACGACAAGACCATACGCGTCTGGGAGCTCTCGACAGGCCGGTGCATCAAAACTGTCGAAGCGCACAACCACTTCGTCTCCACTCTCGCCTGGGGCCGTCAATCCGCATCGAGCGGCAGCAGCGGTGACGCTAAGGCAAACGGAATGGCTGGCGATTCCTCCGCAGAACCGGAGAAATTGGTGAACGTCGTGGCTTCAGGAAGCGTAGACCAAACAATCAAGATTTGGCTTCCATGATAGATAGGACTTCCCTCTGATTTGATCCCCGCACCACTACTACGTAGGCAAGTATCGTATCAATTTCTGGTGTCGTTCCTCTTCTCTCGTGACTTATCTTCGTTTCGCCCTGGTGTGTCTTATTCTTCACGTGCAGGTTCCTCCACTCATCGCATATTTTTCAGCTGTCACCGTAGTGCTCTCTCGTCCTGCAATTCGTAGCTAGTAGTTTACCGTCTATTACTTTATACGTCACGATCCTTTACAATGTTTTACCAGAACCTGGAATGCACCCTTTCTTTTCTCTTCCTCTCTCAACCTCTAATACCCCTATTAACGCTCGTGTATATAAGGAAGGATTCGGAAATAAATAATCATGGTCATTCCTAGTGCGGAGATTTGTCCGATGGCGACGCATGATCTCGCCACTTGAAGCCATAACGACATTGAATGCGAAAAGAACGCCGACGGTACATCATTATTGGCGGTACAACTAGAATACTAAGTTACGCAATGTATACTACCTCCACGCCCCGATTGATAACCAAAATCCACTTCCGCCTGACGGATATCGTTTTGCCACAAAGACCCAAGCAGACTTTTGCTCTGCTGTTCATTTCGACTCGTATTTACGGCACTATCCGCAAGCGGCACCGCTCTGTTCGAGTCCGAGTCTATGCACCAGTCTTCTCTCATAACAAACTCTTTACTACCATAAGAAAAATCCAAAAGACCAGCAGTCTCCTCAGGATAGACGCGTTTCCTAAACATGTCGGTTTTGAAGTCATTTGTCATAGGCCGGCTATGACTGTCCGAAGACGAATTTTCTAGAGTGTCCAAAGGGTAAAAAGGCGGGGTTGGCGTTGACGGGCTCAGCGTCGAGTTAGATTGATAATCAGTGCCGCTACTGTCCGAGGATGAGGACAACTGGCATTCCGATGGTATATTTCCTGCGTTATAATCGTAGCTACTTGGTCGGCCGAGACCGTTAGCATCATCCTAATTTCTCAGGACGAGAAAACAGGAATACTGACCTGGGATCGCCATTATCATATCGCTGGCTCTCCTGGGCTTCCAGTAAAAAGGTAGATGAGGTTGGAATGCTTCCGAGGAGTGGATCCTGTCTCCTTAGCGGCTGTCGCAAAGTCGAGTAGGGGTCGTAACCAATGCCCCCCGTATCGCGGAGAGTCATCTGCGGCTGCGACGAAGTATAATCCATCAATCCAAGTTCCGATGATGAATAACTACGACCAGAGGGGGGTCGCACATCCGCCCAATGCGGAAGATGCATGGCACGCGGCTCGCTATACGACCTCGACTCGGTACCGAGATATGCTAGAGGCGAGGTACGATGCCTCGGGGGGATAGAGCTGGTCGTATAATTGTTCAGTGCGTGGTCCGCAGGATGATAGTTCCTGGGGGTTACGCGAGGCCGTGGAAAGTCAAGGTCCAGGCGAGAAAGGATCGGTGGGGGAAATGCTTTGGATGTTGAGTCCTCTATGGCGGAAGATGTGGTGGAGGATGTTACACGAGCTCGGGCGGGCCCCCGCACACGAGGCTCGCGGTAGGAGTATTCGCAGATGAGGCCGCGGTTGGTGCATCGTTGACAGACGGGCTTTTCACCAGAGCACTACGAAGTAGATTAAATTTCAAAATTCAACGGTCAGTGTGCCTGGAGGTGACTAACCTTTGTTTTTCGCTCACGGCACTTGTCGCATGCTTGAGCGGCCCTCTGGCGTCCAGAGGTAGAGACGGCGCTGGAAAAATAGGTATCCTTAACGACAGAGGATTTGTCGGAGGGAGAGGGAGAGGTATGCATAGCGAGGAGATCAAAGTTGTCTTGCAGGTGGGGAGGAATGAGGAAGGGGGGAGGACGAGCCAGAGGGGGGAGGGAATAATGTTGAAGATGGATCTGGTCCGTGGCACATGTCATTTTCTGGGTTTCCATTTGTGCGTGGTTGGCTGGGCAGAGTGGAGTGGGCCATATTTGAAGGGAGGCAGTGGGTGTATGCGTCCCCCCCGCAGAAAATTACTACCCTCGAAAATGCTGGAGCTCGATCGACCATACGACGGGCCAGCCTTATTCCTACCTTTTTCGGCCTTTTCCTCTCCGCGGCAACCCGCCACAATATCGTCCTTTACTATGCTCTTATTCCTCTGTCTAAATTACATCAGCTATAACAAATTAGCGTGTCCACCGACCAGCCACAAAGCATATGAAAGCCGAGTCCTCACTCGCTGGCAATTTCGTCTGACAGCCCATCTTAACAGTCAACCACACTGTTCATAACCTAATCTCCACCTCATGCCTTAAACTGCTCGTTGAATTCTCTACCAATCAGCATTCGACGTATTTCTTGAGTCCCGGCTCCGACGGTGTACAAGCGAGAATCCCGGAGTATACGACCCATTGGATAATCTGCCCCGATGTCATTCCACGTTAGTCAAGATTCCGGTAGGATGCACAAATATGTATCCACCATTGATGTACCCGTTTCCTCCAAGACATTGCATGCCTTCCAGTGCAACCTCGACAGCTTTTTCTGTCGAGTAAAGAATCGCACCAGCACAATCCTAGACATCCAGAGTGTTATTGTCAGCACCGCCACGCACGTTCTAGACACCCAGACTCAAAACAGAAAAAGAAATTTTCTGCATTACTCACTCGGCGACTGACTCTGCCTCGATCACACGCACGGGCCACAGAATACACATACGATCGACTCGCATTCAGCTTCGTGTACATATCGGCAACCTTAGCTGCGGAGAGACTCAGAATTAGAGCAAACAAACGCCATAGCAGGACAAGATCAAAGGATTACCTTGCATCAGTTGGAATGTGCCAACTGGCTGACCGAATTGCTTCCTGTTGTGGATGTATTCCACAGCATAGTCAAACGCCGCCTGCATCAACCTAACTCAATGATCAACCACCGTTACTATCAAGAGAAAAAAGCAGTAAACAAACCCCAACGGGCCACCGCTGAGAACGATTCGTTCAAGATCCAAGCCCGACATCAGAACGGCAGCTCCCCTGTTAACCTGACCGAGGACATTCTCTGGACTGAGATTAAATCACCGATTCCAACACAGCGAACAAGATGCAACATACCTTCGGGGACCACACAATCCTCAAAGACAAGCTCGCAGGTATCGCTTCCTCTCATGCCAAACTTATCAAGTTTCTGGCTAGTGGAGAAACCCTCAAAACCACGTTCAATGATGAAGGCCGTAATTCCCTTGGACCCCTTTCCAGGCTCCGTTTTCGCATATACGACGAGCGTGGACGCGACAGGCCCGTTCGTAATCCTTCACCAAAAAAGTCTTTGCATGAGCATATTTCACTCCGGCGGAGAACAAACCAAGTAGACAACTAACCAAAACTTATTGCCATTCAGCTTCCATCCGCCTTGAACCTTTTCCGCCTTCAAACGCATACTGACTACGTCACTTCCACTTCCAGTTTCGCTCATTGCCAAGCTCCCGACTTTGGTCCCGTTGACCAGATCCTTGAGATACTTCTCCTTTTGCGCTTCCGTACCATGTCTGTGGATCTGGTTCACGCAAAGGTTGGAATGGGCTCCGTACGAAAGTGCCACAGATCCTGAAGCTTCGGACAACGCTTCCATCGCGAGTGTATGATACAGATATCCAAGATTGAGGCCGTTGTATTTTTGGTCAACGGTTATACCGAGGAGACCCATAGAACCCAGCTTTTCCCATAGATCCTAGAACCCAGAGTCAATTTCGTGTTATGGAGATTCAGTATAACGACTGACAGCAGGGAAGGTATTCGTCTTGTCAATTTCAGCTGCTCTGGGTGCCACCTCTTTTTGCGCAAAGTCAACTACTGCGTTGCGAAACTAGAACAGAATCCAATCAGTCGAATGTACGTATTTCTGAGCCCAAACTGGCATACCTCGAGTTCCTCATCGGTCAGGCCTGAGACGTCAGAATTATACAGGGAAATGGAACGCTTCTGTACTGCATTCCTGAGGAAGGATGTTGCAGGCCTGGCGTTCAGACGACCAAGGGGTCGGAACGCGTTCGAGATGCAGCGGATGGAGGCCATGGGTATAAGGATATATTGGCAGCGAAGAGAGCTCTAGAACAAGGAGTAGGAAGTGATGCTTGTATACGACCGTCGACCGGGTATGACAGGAACGGCAATATCGCACAGGTAGAGTCCGTACATGGTCCGTTGCGCTTAATGACTTTCACAACCGTCGGACCATTGCCGGTGCCCTCCACGTGATAGACCTTCGATCCCGCCGCACGCTTGAGTGGGAACGAATCGGCGAAGGGTCGAACGAGTGCAACACTCAATCAAGATGTAGGGGAAGAAAGGGCTAGAAGACAAAGAGGCCCGTCAACTGCTGCGATGTGTTAAAGATAATGTTCTTTGGCAAGGTGTATCTTAGGCATTAGTCTTCCAAGCTCGGAGCGGAATGATTATCTACTGATGTAGTTATAATACAACACCACACTGCCTACAGCACTCAGTCCCTAATTTCCTCGAAATGTGGTCAAGAAACTGCGTTTAGTTTTGCCCAACTATCCACACAAACCTTCCTCTCAGCTGGAGTATAGTTGGACACAATCTCTCGATCCAATTCCTCCCATCGCTGCATCCTATCCAAGCTTTTCGGATCCAGGTCGATCACAGCAACAGGATACACCTTATGCTCCGAGTCGTTTCCCGGCTTCAAAAAATCCAACCTGACGATGATGGAACAGTCCTTGAAGGTCGCAGAGAGTAGGTACGCCAGGAGATAATACCGAAGGTTCTCTATCCTCGGTTGGTTATGGTCCATCTCTACCATCTGAGCAGACTGGAAGGTGTCTAGGAATTCTATCCAATCCGAGATGCTGGGTTGTGCTGCAGGAAGATATACAGATGGCGCGCCGAGCGGAGTTGCTGGTGGCGTTCGTTCATTTGAGAGAGGTTGTTCAAAGTAAGAGGCATAAGTCGCCTGATACAAGGGAGATTGTAGTTCTGCTTGTCGCCAGAGCTTCGAAAGACCCTCGATGTCCAGAACATCCAAGGACCTCTGCAGCTTTGAGATGGTTGTGAGGACGGGTGATTGTAGAAGAGTATTGCACAATGCCTCCTTGAACATTTGTCGAATTCGTTTAGGAGACATTGGCTCGGTTATATCTTCATGGACCAATCGTTCTATCTTGAACATAATTAGAGTTTCACCGAATTTACTTATTTCATCAATGCTCACCTGGCCAGGTTTCACCACTCTGCCCCGGGCAAAAATCTTGAGATTGTTTACGCCACCGTTACTGTGCTCCCAGGCATCCCATAGACTGTCAATCGCCTTGTGTATGCGCCCTGCGTCTCCAGAAAACAAGTCAAGCGGGCAGTAATTGTTGACATATTTCTGACTCTTCTGATTTCGCATATGACTGTGCATACAGAATCGACAGGTTTGCGTCTTGACCATCTTGGTCTCCTCTGACAGATGCGTCGCAGACGGCAAGAAC